>NW_019292272.1:31708-56103 GCF_000500325.1 Leptinotarsa decemlineata | reverse complement strand
CTCGATTTAATATTTACTGATTTTAATAAGGCTTTTGACAAAATTGATCACGATGTACTATTAACAAAGTTGAATGAGTTTGGACTCTGATAGCACTATCAAAATGTTCGGAAGTTATTTCGAAAATAGAATTATATTAGTTAAGTATAATGGAAATACCTCGGGGAAATATGAAGCTAATTCTGGAGTAACACAAGGTTCTAATTTAGGACCCTTACTCTATTTTATGTTCAACAATGACTTGCTCTCAGTTCTCAAGTACTCAAGCTGCAACATTTGATTACTATACTGAAATGAATACGTCATTATTAGGTTTAAAACTTGATTATGGGGTAAAACCCGAAACCGGTCGAAAAATAAAATAACTAGTGGAAATTAGACAAAAGTGATTTTATTCATTTCATTAAATTAATTATGAATTACCACAAAATAAAAAAGTCATAAATCACACAAACATTTGATTACATGATGGAAGAAAAGGGGTTAAAGAGAAAGAAAATGAAAGATCTGGCTATTACATATGATGATAGACAATCCTTTTCAAACCATGTAAAAAGTATAATTGAATCAGCAGACCGCATGATAGGCTTCATAGTAAGACAAACCTTAAATTTTTCTATGAAGCTATGAAGATTTTGTACTACATACTAGTCATATTGAATCTTGAATTGGGATCAGAAATTTNCTCCTCGTAAATAAGTCAGCAATTCGGTTTTGATACTGAAACACGCTTACACTGTGGAAAATTACAGTTGATAATGGGGGGAATGGAACGAGGTCTGTAACTTCGAGTCCAACTGGGGGCGAGGATGGGAAAGCATGTCGGCTTTATTCTGTTGTTCCAAATAAATGACACAGCCGATATAGGTTTTCTCTGTAATTGATTATATGGCAACATGAAAATTTGAAAATATCTATCATGAGGAGTAGGTATTATTTGACACACCGAAAACTTATCACCAAAATATTTGTGGAAATTGCAGAAAAACTCATTTGCAAAAAGTTATATTCTCTTTATTTTTGATAGGTATAAATGGAGTAGGCTCAGTATCGAACCAAAATTTTCCCTCTGCAATTGTAACTGAATATTTTTTTCATATTTCGAATAAAGCTTGTCACTCATTTGTCCGGTACAGCACAACACGGCACTGTCCGTCGCCTAATGGAGACGGGTAGTAGAATCGCCCACTTGTCCAGCTATAATCAGCATATACTGAAGGGGCTGTTTGTTTCATTTCAGTTGACATTTAGCGGTGACAGAAACATGTCTATCACTAGCAGTTCTGACGAAGAAGTTGCCATTATAGTGGCCACATTATTGAATGAAGAAGAAAGTAGTCACAAAAAAAAATGTGGGTCCATCCCATTAATAAAAAGAGGGCAACTCTGGGAGAATTTCATCATCTTTTCAACGACCTGAAAGAAGACGAGGAGAAATTTTTCCAGTATTTCAGAATGACTCCTGGCAAATTTTCAGAACTTCTGCACCTCAATTTTTCCTCTTTCATTTTCATAGGTACCGTCTGACACTTTGCTTTCAACTGATGAAGTAGCAAAACAGAGAGATAGAAATTTTCCTAGTACTTGGCCAGTCCGTAACAGCACGTATAGTCGAAGTAACCGATATAGTAATCTTAAAGGTGTCGGCGAAGTCAAAGGCCAAAAAAACCAATAGAAAGGAATTATGCCGCAACGAATTAGTCCACGTGGACTGAAGAATTGGCGGTTCATATTGGATAATTTTTACTAACCGAGTTTTATGATTGGCTGAAAAGTCATAAAATTAAATTTGAAGTCATGTTACAGTGACCAACATAACGTAGCGATGAGTACCGCGTTGTGTGTGTTATTAAAGGGGAACTGCTGGAAGGTAGGGGGCACTATATCTTTTACTTGAACTATACCGTTATTTGCCGGACAGGATCGAAGAGCTGCAATTTTTTCAGGCGGCGGACGCTGTTGGCTATGCCGTGCCGGGCTAGTAGGCGGTTGTCTATTCATTTTCATTATTCCAATCCTATCCGCATTTTGACGGGACGGGCCGTGCTGTGCTATGCCGGACAAGTGGGCGACAAGCTTAATATCTGCCGTTTGAATTTCGGTGGTTTTCCACATGTTTTTTCTATGATGCACATTTAATTTTTCCCATTTCTTCATTTTATGTAATAGGTGGAAATATGTTGATGTGTTCGCTATCTGGGACCATAAATCAGATGATATCAACGTTTTCTTGAATTATTTGAAGTCGAGGGAACCCACATTAAAGAGGGAAGTTCATAATCAACTTCCTTTTCTCGATGTTATGATCAAAAAATCGATGAAATCGATACGCGTGTATATCGAAATAAAACTCATACCAGCAGATATCTCAACTATAAATCTAATCACCACGCTAGCGTCAAATAAGGTATAGTAAGATGTTTGTATGATAGGGCAAAGACAGTTCGCAATTCAGTTCATAATATAAAATCGTTTTGGAGCAAAACACATATCCGGAGCAGTTTGTGAGAAGAGCTCTCAATGAAGTTGGTAAAAGGAAGTTGATAAAAGTAATATACAATATATACAGATCTCACAGTCACCACAAATCCAACAACAATACACATAGCTCACAACTAACATTATACCTTATTTGTCCAGTCATTTTAGGTCGATTTAGGCCTGTATTTCGAAAAGTTTACATGCCCAGCTGTAAATTTGTATAAACTTTTATGTTATGTTTGTATTTATGCTAATTTTATTTATTATCAATGTTGTAGAGAATTAAATTCTCAACAACTTTTGTTTCAAACATTTTTTCATACGTTGAATCGTTCTTGAGATAGAGCGCAGCGCGAGCGCAGATTAAATATTATTTGAAATCAACTGGTGAATTTAACTGGGCGTACACTATCTCTTGAACAAGATTTTTTTTTATGTTGGAAAAGCAAATGTGATAACGGAAATATACTCCTCTAAGAGTTTCGACAAATATTCAAGTTCTAAAGAACACATTTTGTTCCTTCACGCTTTAAGCGGCTGTGATACGACTTCTGCGCTCTTTAAAAAAGGAAAAAAAACGTTTCTAAGAACATTCGAGAAACTATATAATTTGGATGAACTTGTCCGGTTCAAAAATTATTTGGATTGCAAACTTTATTACTATAGATCATCTTCGTTATGCACAATATGTCAAGCTAAAAAAGCTCAATAAACCTGTGCAGTTATCAACCAACCAACCAACAAGAGGAGCAGCTCACCAACATTTTAATCGTGTTTATTACCAAGTTCAAACTTGGTTAGGACATGATTTGGAACCCCAGGAATGGGGTTGGACAATGCGTAACGGATTGCTAGAACCTATCATGACCATTTTACCACCTGCTTCAGATGAGTTACTCAATACGATATTCTGTAACTGCAAAAGTGGTTGTGGTTCAAGATTTGGATTTCTTGTGGAAAAAGCTATATAGGTGAAACCTCAAGAACCTCAGATTTAAGAAAAAAATTAACATCGTGAATATATAAGGAGAAGACAGATGGCAGGTTTGGGGTTAGGAGAACATATTCTAAAATCATCTGGTGATGACGCTATGGAATGGAGTGAAACAATAATCTCATCACCAAAGAAACTCATGAAAAAATTAGAAAACTCAAAGAAATCGCATACATTCTTTGAGCTGGTAATAAGTATATTTCGAATAGTAATGTGGAAACGGATCGTATCTGGATGCCATTACTAAGAAGAGAGGTTGAAAATGGAAATATGAATCTTAACTGAACTGATTTCTCAAAAAAAAAATCCAATATGTGTGTTCATGTAGACTTTCACGTGTGACATCTGGACTTTCCATTCTTTTGCACATATGTCGAAAGAAATTAGAACTATCACAGTATGAGGCGAGATTTTTATAGTGAATACAGGTTTCTAAAACGGAAAATCATTGTTTTCCGAAACGTTAACTACTTATGAAACTAAGTATCAATATTTTTTCTATTGATATTTTTCAATTTGCAGGCAAAATTTATGAGTACGACAAGTTACTGACTAATTGAACTTTCCAATAGTTACGTAGTAACTTTTCGTGGTAATCTTTTCAGTTTGCCATTTACTATACTTCAGACACAGCAACTACACTCCAGGCATGCAATACGCATATATACAGGAAGGCTCCGGATGTGGAGTGTACTCCAGATCACTAAGCCTGAGGATTAAGTGGGGAATGGGAAAAAATACTAGCGTGGTCCAAACAGAACTGGTATCTCAATCGCCACAAAAGAAATAACCAGGAAAGGAATTTCTGGCAAAAACATAACAATCTGCACTGACAGTTAGACAATCCCTGTTAGCCTTGGAACAGACAACGTGTTAACCTCAGGGCTTGTACTAGAGTGCCACCAAGATTCAGCCAAAGCCTCGGTGGATAATAACATTATCCTGAGGTGGGTTGAAGGCACGACAGGAGTAAAGGTAACCGAATTGCCGACTGGACTGAGAATTTTAGGACCCAGTGGCACCCACGGCCTGATGACTTTGACAATTGCGGAACTAGCCAAATGTTAAACCCATGCTCAATCCCTAAAGAGATGGGATGGAATCAAAGGATGCAATCTCTCCAGGATCACCCTGGGCGACCCTAGGAAGCTGGGGCCGAAGAAATATCTGGTGATGACCAGGGAAAATCTACGCTTAATAGTATGATTTCTGATTGGACACTGTCAACTGAGGAAACACCTCCATAATATGGGGCTAGTGGACACATCTCTATGCAGGATGTGTGAATAGGAAGTGACCAGGCGAATGCCCGGAATTATCGTCATTAAGAGAGTGTGTGTTCTGCGAGTCTTGGCCTACACCTGCCGATATGAAGGAGATGTCTCCAAGTCACCTGTCCACCTCCCTGAAAAGGACAGGATGGACGATGACCTAGTAGGCTCCTCGGGAGGATGTACAATGGGTCACATGTGGCCTAAGTGCTGTGGGCTTATACTCACCCTCCCTACTCTACAGATACAGATACTACACTTCAGCATATTCTATATTGATTTAGCTTTCATTTTTTCAGATTGTGGAGGATTATAAACCCAAAAAAAATATTGATTAGGGAGGTTCTAATTGAAAGAAAACGTCCACATAGAGAATACATTTAGGCAGTAACATGACGAAAGCCTCATCATAAACAGGAAAATACTTTATGAAAAAGTAGAATAACTTCGATAAAATAAAAAAATTTAGGGAAAGAAAGGTTTTGGCTTTTTGCTTCTGCATTTTTATACAAAAAAATGTTATCCATATTGGTGCTGAAGATGCAATAAAGCAAGTGTCTTATTCCGAAACATTGATGCTCGCCATTGTAGATGAAAGTGTTCCATGTAAGTGGCATCTCTAACATTTATTACTTCATCACCGGACCGGGGATTTGAACTAAATCATTGTATTGGAATAAATTTGGAAGAGTTTGTATTTTTTGAGGTAAAAAACGCTGGTTCAGTAAAAATTCGCTCGCTCGAGTGATGAAATGGAAAAGATTCACCTTTGAAATGGCCTTGTATAATTCACAAATCAAGTTTAGTACTGAAACCAGATTCAAAGTGTTTAAAATCTGTTTAAAATATGTTTTTCCGTTAATCAGCTGTGTAGCCTCAATAGACAAAAAAAAACTCAACCTTCGATTGTCGATCAAATCCGTCAAGTTATCCACAAGTTTCGTTACCAATGTTACACGGCAAAAAAAATTATTTCGCAGAAACATGAATCGAAGTCACACACAACCCACATACGCAGTTCAAAGTTACTGAATATCAAACCGTATAGCTTTCACATACCAGCTATGGCGGTTTCATCAATGCGAAGACGATGCATATACACCTGAATGTTACTGACAGCGAACATTGATACTTGGATACTTTGTGGGCCCGTATATGCAGTTTACAACCCACAGAGATATTTCTCTTGTTTATGCCGCATCACCACATTTATCTGAGATAATGTATTATGGGTCGCTTGGACATTTGAAGATAAAAATTGTAGTAGTGGAATACAGGATAATTAATGAAAATTAGGAAAACCTCAATGATAATGAGTGCCGAAGAATGATAACACGATATTGAATTCCATTCAAATCCATCAACATGCCCTTTAACAGCAGTTCAATACATCAAAAACTAAATTCTGCCCAATAAGCACGTGGTAAACCTTTATTTTTATTCACATCTTTCCTTCACCACCTATGAAGTTACATAATGGTCTTACCTATGGGAAACATTGAAACAAATATAAAATATAATGCCCTTTTTGTATCAATCAAAGGACTTTAGAAATAATACAGAAGATATAAATGATATAAATTCCATCTGACCTGTTATTTTTTATTTCGAAACGATATTAGTTCAAATAATTGAATTAAAGAATCCATTGAATCCATGATACATGTCGATCTGATGATGAAGCAGAAGATAATCATAATAACAAAATACCGTAAAGTAGGTTGAAAAAGAATAAGGGTATCAAATTATTTGAAATAGACGTTCAACCAAGTAGAAGAAAGTTTAAAGTATTGTAACNATAAGGGTGCTTCTCACGTCTCAGATGCGCACTTAGAAAATATTTTCGAATATTCCATGAGGGTTCTCCCCGTGGGGGTAAAAGGGGCGCGTTAACATTTGAAAATTACCTTTTCATCACTGGTTTCTCGGCTATATTTTCGTAGGGTGAAATTTTGTATGTAGGTTCGTTTTATGTTGTAGGTAGGCAATAAAAATATTTTCGAATATTCCATGAGGGTTCTCCCCGTGGGGGTAAAAGGGGCGCGTAAACATTTGAAAATTACCTTTTCATCACTGGTTTCTCGGCTATATTTTCGTAGGGTGAAATTTTGTATGTAGGTTCGTTTTATGTTGTAGGTAGGCAATAAGAAAGCTTTTAAATATTCCAACTAGGGCGCCAGCCGCGAGGAAAAAAATCGCGTTCATAAAATAGAGTTACAGTTTTATCACTGTTTTTCCATTCCGTTAAATTTTCGGTGAGTGAAACTCATATTTAGTGTCAGCATTGCACCCGTGCGGAACCGGGGCGGCTCGCTAGTTAACTATATTGTGTAGCGTTCCTGTGAATAATCTTATTCTTATTGAATAATTCAATTCCATAAAAAATGTTTGGAGTTCAAACTGCGATACTTTTTTTTTCGTGTAATTCAATGTTTATAAGAAAGTAGTTATTTCGAGAGGGCTTTTTCTGCCAGTTCGTGTCTAAAACTAACTTCTATGCATGATCTACACATATTAGTAAGAAGTTCATTTTGAAATTGATTGCTGTCTTCCTTCCTTTGGAAAGATTTTTTGTAAAAACCATCCTTTCCCAAAAACTAATTTCTCATAAAAATATTTCTAATATTTTTATCGCTTCAGTCATTCATCTTCTTCCGGAGTTCAAACCCTCTGTATTAAATAAATGCATGACAGTTCTAATATTTGGACATATAAAATTGTTTATACAGGATTTTTTATGAACGAAAAGGGTCGATTTTCAAAGTGCGCCTATATTCGTGAATCACTATAAGGAATAATTGTAGGAATTTTGAAAAAACGGAGCAAATACTAATTTTACAATGTCATTCGAGAGTAATAACATTAGCAAATATAAAATAATAGAAAATAAAACAAATAATTGTTGACTCACGTAGGTTTCAGCATACCAAAGAACACCTGCATTCCTAGACAGGAAACGTACCTGAAAACGAATTGAGAAATTAATACTGCAAGATATGAATCATCATATTTATAGACGCAAACCGCATAATTCTCAAGTCAGTGGCTAGAATACATTCGAATCATTATCATATCAACATGATAAATTATAAAGCCGGTAATGGATTCAGAAAAGCAGTAGCTTTCATAATATCTCAAACTACTTATTAATTTTTTCTACATTTCACCAAAACGTTGTGGAAGCACATTTAAAAAAATCTAGATTCGGATGAGTTGAGTTATACGGGTTAGATTGTTTCATTAAAAATTATATACTTAATGCATGAATTTGAAGCTGACTTTATTGTTTCAAGTACAATCAATTAATCAAAGTATAATGTATTGTCTAATGTCACATCAGAGACATCACTTTTCATTGTAATATTAACAATAATAATATTAACTTGCGGTGTCTTGAAGATTTTATTGACTTCAATGAATTTCAGTTATATAATGATATACTATTATCAGGGAAAAACGTTAGATTTGGTAACTACACTTCTTGTTACGTAAGGGACAATATACCTTTTGTTTGGAGGATGCTTATCAATAATCCTGAATTTTATAGACTTTGCGAAATGGTGAAGGACACCGACTGGTCCAATGTGACAACAGAAAAAAATGTTAATGTGGCAGTTGAAAATTTGTATGGTAAGTGGAATAAGATAATTGATGAATTTGTACCAAAGTATAATGGGTATAAAAACTCTTAGAAAAAAAAGGTTTGGTTTACAAATGAAATTTAAGAATTGCTGAAGGAGAAAGAGAGGTTTAGGAAATTAAAATTTGTATCAGATTATCATGCAGTACAGTTCAGTAGATTGAGAAAGAAGATTAAAACACTAATAAGATTAGAGGAGATATAATTCATTGAAAAAATTGAAAATGGGTTGGGTACAGCGGAAGCATTTGCAAGGTTTTTTTGCCTCTGTTTACCCAAAGAGAAAGTCATCGTATCAATCATAATCTGACTGTGTGAGTGGTATTCCAGTAACAAATTATACGTTCAACATGAAATCAGTCACACAGTCAGAATATGAAGAAGCAGTAAAAAAACTGAAACATATCTGAAATAGATGCTATTCCACTGTACATATTGAAGGGTGTGAATGAGTAGTTGGCAACACCTCTGCTACAAATCTATAATTTAATTCTGACAACAAATGAATTTTTGAGATTATAAAAAACAGCCGTAGTTACTCCCATTTTCAAATAAGGGGACAAGCTAGACATTAAAAGTTTCAGGCCTATATTAATAATGCCGGCACCTTCTTAATTATTCGAACAAATTATATATTCAAGATTGTATGGATATGTTGAGAATAGCATAATGCCCCAGCAACATGGCTTCATTTCCGAAAAATCTGTTAATACAAATTTATTCAGCAGGGTATGAAACACTTGAGAGTAAGTAACTCGATTTAATATTTACTGATTTTAATAAGGCTTTTGACAAAATTGATCACGATGTACTTTCACCACCTATGAAGTTACATAATGGTCTTACCTATGGGAAACATTGAAACAAATATAAAAAATAATGCCCTTTTTGTATTAATCAAAGGACTTTAGAAATAATACAGAAGATATAAATGACATAAATTCCATCTGACCTGTTATTTTTTATTTAAAAATGATATTAGTTCAAATAATTGAATTAAAGAATCCATTGAATCCATGATACATGTAGATCTGATGACGAAGCAGAAGATAATTATCATAACAAAATACCCTAAAGTAGGTTGAGAAAGAATAAGGGTATCAAATTATTTGAAACAGACGTTCAACCAAGTAGAAGAAAGTTTAAAGTATTGTAACGAATTAAAAAATGTACTGTCTTAAACAAATTTATTTTTAACAATATTTCACTACACAAACTCATTTATATTCAACACTTAGTATTTAACGCTTGATTTATCTTCACTATTTGAATTCCTTGTTTAAACGCACGATTCGCTTTCTGAATTCATACTGCCATGTCTGAGCGAGGAGCCGGCCTTTTATATCGGTAACGATCGTTCTAGATTTCTCTAGTGGCCTCTGTTCTCGCCTGATATTTTTCCAGCGAGTCAGACTGCTTCTTTCGTGGTGATGTCATGTTTATTAGCTGGCTGAGATATCAGTCAGGGCCGGCTTCAGATTCGTTACAGTATTTTTCTCTACAGTAGTTCATAAAGTATAACATATCACCAACGTGAAGAGTTCCAAAAATAAAAAATTATGCAACCTAGATAATGATCTGGCACACGATATGACCAATCAAATGGGAATAAATGTATTTTCAACATTGATGTCTGTATAACACGAAGCCAGCATTCGGTAAGAAATATCAGAAAGATCTGTAAGATAATGGACACTCATTGTTGATAGAACGAATATCAACCTGAAGAAGACTTGAACCTCACAATGAAGGAAAGTCGCTACAACTAGTGCTTTTCCATTTTTATTGAATATTGGATTTTAGAATAGCATTAACTGTAAATCTCGAAAACCAGGCAACATTTTCAATATTTGTATGTACCGAATTCCAAAATAATGCAGCAAGTCTCACATCAGTGACGCCAAGAGGTCAAATGTAAATATTGGCAAGTATAAGAACTTCGAGTGAAAAGAAACCAGCAAATCAGGAATTGCGAAGCATGTTTAAACCCACCAACAAAACATTAAAGTAGTCCGAAGATGAAAGCATTCATAAGAAGAAACACTGGTTCAGAAAGATATTCAAGAAAAGTTATGTAAATGCTTCTCTTCACCTATGAAACTCTTTAATAAAGCGGAAAAACAGACTGTAGTACACTGAATCGGAAAAACGTTATTTTATTCAGATTTACATTTGATTACAGTCATGATGGAAGGAGAGGGGATGAAGAGAAAGAAAATGGCTATTACATATGATGATAGACAATCCTTTTCAAACCATGTAAAAAGTATAATTAAATCAGCAGACCGTATGATATGCTTCATAGTAAGATAAACCTCAAATTTTTCCAATATAGCTATGCTATGAAGCTATGAAGATTTTGTACTACACACTAGTCATATCGAAACTTGAATTCGGATCAAAATTTGGTTAGGAGAATATCACTTTTCAAAGCAAAAAAATCTTTTGTACTACAAAAAATATCGTATCTATCCTGACAACAGAATAAATTGAACAACACAATCGAGAAATGAGTTTGGAATATTGTCTGTGGACGATTTTTATTTAAAATACTGAATCATAAAATCAACTCTCCTGAACTTCTTACAAGGATAAGATTTAATATGCCTGCAAAAAAAATGAAATATTTTGTTCAATATACCCCTACTCTGCACTAGCTAGCCAATACATTCAACTTATTGATGACTATAGCTTGGACAGTTTCATTGAGCGCTTTCAAAAAAATTGGTACACAGTACCTAAGAAACTTCAATTTAGCATGAATTAGATATTAGACTGTAAACCATACAATTATATCAATCTGTTCTGTTTTTCCGTTAATCAGCTGTCGCCCCCATACGAACGACAACTCTCAGAAGTTGAGAAACTTGTGCGAGCTAAGGACTAACGGGGACTAACCTTTTAACGTGTGATTCCTAACACGGTAAATAAATAAATAAATGTATTATGAATATAATGTAATGTAAAAGCCTTGTAGTCCAGTTTGAATAATAAATAAATAAATGAATATTTCTAATTTAGTATATTTTCTCGGGGTTTTAGTCGTTTATTTAGCCTTACTTTCAGGATATGAATGCCAGCCAAGATAAGAATTGTTCCAGATTTTAACATTTCTCTACAAGATGTTCTATAGCCAAGGTTGAAAATTATTCTACTTGTTTTACGAAAAAAACACGCTCATATTGTCAGTTGAGTGCCTTAAAGTTTGGTAATATTCTTTAGGGTTATGAGTTTATTATCCATTTTCAGATTTGTAATTTCGTTGCCGCACAGTGCATTGTATGGATTGTATGTTATTCAAGTTCATCAATAAATGATTTTTTACACCATGTAGACAATTGCTCTAACACCAAATTTACTTTGAAGTTCATCAATTGATTTAGCCGATAATACTACCAATTATAATTATTCATCAATTACAAGTAATAATAGTGTTTTACATAATTTTCTTCTTCTTCTTCTACTTAAGTTATAGGTGATTCTTAAGAGTAATGAACATATAGGTTAGCAATACTAGCTGATACAAAGAAATTGTTGCCGGATTTGGAATCAGCACCTCAAAAACTTTCTAACTTTGTCCAATTTATTTTTGTTGCTGAATATTCTCAAATGGGTCTCGTAGAGTACCATACCTTGAATCATTAAGTATCAGTCAGTATGTTGAAATAACTTTTTCAAAAATTCCTGAAAGCATTTTTCATTAAATACTCGCGTGATACCTTGTTTTGTGAGGAAACGGAAAATGCTTAATGACAACCTATCAAATCAACCGGCATAACTCTTCAACTCGCAGCTCGTAAATCATGATGTTGATTACGTAAAAGCTATGCATTCCATAGGAAATGAATAAAACCGAGACATTTCTATATGGTTGATTTCGAAACAATCACAATGAACAATCACGCGGTAAACATTCAACTAATAATTCAAAATTTCCGTTGGTAACGTGAGGGTAGTCTATCAAACATTGACAAATAAATATCCTCGCAGAACTGACTGGATAGTAAGATTTATTGCGACGGGCGGACTTTATTACGCTCCTCGTAAATAAGTCAGCAATTCGGTTTTGATACTGAAACACGCTTACACTGTGGAAAATTACAGTTGATAATGGGGGGAATGGAACGGGGTCTGTAACTTCGAGTCCAACTGGGGGCGAGGATGGGAAAGCATGTCGGCTTTATTCTGTTGTTCCAAATAAATGACACAGCCGATATAGGTTTTTTCTGTAATTGTTTATATGGCAACATGAAAATTTGAAAATATCTATCATGAGGAGTAGGTATTATTTGACACATCGAAAAGTTATCACCAAAATATTTGTGGAAATTGCTGAAAAACTCATTTGCAAAAAGTTATATTCTCTTTATTTTTGATAGGTATTAATGGAGTAGGCTCAGTATCGCACCAAAATTTTCCCTCTGCAATTGTAACTGAATATTTTTTTCATATTTCGAATAAAGCTTGTCTTTCATTTGTCCGGTACAGCACAATACGGCACTGTCCGTCGCCTAATGGAGACGGGTAGTAGAATCGCCCACTTGTCCAGCTATAATCAGCATATACTGAAGGGGCTGTTTGTTTCATTTCAGTTGACATTTAGCGGTGACAGAAACATGTCTATTAATAGCAATTCTGACGAAGAAGTCGCCATTATAGTGGCCACATTATTGAATGTGGCCACTATAATGAAGAAAGTAGTCACAAAAAAAAGGATGTGGGTCCATCCCATTAATCAAAAGAGGACAACTCTGGGAGAATTTCATCATCTTTTCAACGACCTGAAAGAAGACGAGGAGAAATTTCTCCAGTATTTCAGAATGACTCCAGGCAAATTTTCAGAACTTCTGCACCTCAATTTTTCCTCTTTCATTTTCATAGGTACCGTCTGACACTTTGCTGTCAACTGATGAAGTAGCAAAACAGAGAGACAGAAATTTTCCTAGTATTTTTTTCCTGGCAAGCGCTGGCCGGCGACGCGCTCACTTGGCCAGTCCGTCACAGCACGTATAGTCGAAGTAACCGATCTAGTAATCTTAAAGGTGTCGGCGAAGTCAAAGGCCAAAAAAACCAATAGAAAGGAATTATGCCGCAACGAATTAGTCCACGTGGACTGAATAATTGGCGGTTCGTATTGGATAATTTTCAATAACCGAGTTTTATGATTGGCTGAAAAGTCATAAAATTAAATTTGAAGACATGTTACAGTGACCAACATAATGTAGCGATGAGTACCGCGTTGTGTGTGTTATTAAAGGGGAACTGCTGGAAGGTAGGGGACACTATATCTTTTACTTGAACGTTACCGTTATTTGCCGGACAGGATCGAAGAGCTGCAATCTTTTCCGGCGGCGAACGCTATTGTCTATGCTGTGCCGGGCTAGTAGGCACGACATAGCCATAGTATGTCTATTCATTTTCATTGTTCCAATCTTATCCGTATTTTGACGGGACGGGCCGTGCTGTGCTATGCCGGACAAGTGGGCAACAAGCTTAATATCTGCCGTTTGAATTTCGGTGGTTTTCCACATGTTTTTTCTATGATGCACATTTAATTTTTCCCATTTCTTCATTTTATGTAATGCCAAATCCAAGTTAGTATATGAGAAAACATATTATGACCAATTTCGTGAATGGTGCGACAAAAAACATGTAAAAAAGGGTTCTGAAAATGTGATATTGATATAAGGAAGTTTTGAAAATTGGTCCCGCTCATTACGAACAAAAGCATCGGATACCAGGAAAGAAATGTCAAGGGATGATTTCAATAAATTTGTTCATCAAGATTCTGATAACGAAACGAATTTACTTTATGAGGTACAGATATAATCATAACTTTGTAGGATTAATAGTAATTTCAATATTTTTTATTTATAGGTTGTTTGATGCCATTGAATATGCTGGATCTATATTGATTATTTATTGAAACACCTGAATCGGAGACCTATTGAGATATACCGCAAGTATAGAGCAAGCACTACGGTCGCCTCATACAAAAAGTAACAGATATTTTTGAAATATTCGAGAGGAAAATGTATGAAGCAACATGCGGGGATAAATAAAATAGGAGAAATTCCCTGCCCGATTGCAAAATAGCTTGGAAAAGACATGTATAATTGCTACACAGGTCACTGTTTTAGGATATGCTCTGTAACTCTTCTGGCCAATGCAGGGGACAACATTATATCCATAAAACGTAAATCCATAAACCATACACTTTTCTACACTTTTCAAATAGAACAATTCATTATATATCAAAGTTTAATCTCTGGAAAAACAATTCAAATGAAAATACAATCAAGATCGTTCGAGATGTTTGAGTGTTTATTCAGACGACTAGTTTCTACCAGAATCCTCAGGGTATGAATAGGATGGAAATGGTCAATTTGTTATCGAATTTGACACAATATTGAACAGATCAGAAATAAGTTATTACAAACCTCTGGTTTATAGAATGAATCTGTAACGAATCTAAAGCCGCCTCTGACCGATATGTCGGTCAGCGAACAAACACATGATATCACCGCAAAAGGAATGCAGTCGGCAACCGCCGGTAAAACTCTAGTTGAGTATCGAACCGACTACAGATTTCTAGAAAGAACCGTTACTTATATAAGCCCGGCTTCCCAACCCAAGAGGGAGTTCAGAAAGTGAATCGAGCGGTTAAACAAGAAATTCAAATAGTGGAAATAAATTAAGCGTTAGTTGCTAAGTGTTGTAAATAAGATAGTTTGTGATTAGTGAATTAGACAATTAATTAATTAATTTGTTACAAATCCTATGAAAACACCTTTCCAATGTACCGGTTCCTTATTCTTCATATAATATAGATCATCTTCTGACAACTAGGCAGATGTGGGTTGGAACCAGAAGTATCTTGAAGTGAAAAGGGTAGAAAGGCTTAGTGTGGGACTGACAAAACTTATTTACTACCATCCGTTCAGTTGGGAAAGGATCAGTGAGCTCGTTGAAAAACTATTATAATTTGCCAACATTTTGATTTATATTCAGTTCATCATATAGAGCCTGATAGAAATTACAACTAAACTAATAACAAACGCATGTCTTCATAAAGGGTTCTTATTGCAGTAATTTTTCTTTTATTTGTTTGTGAGTTCTCCTCATTTTTTTTACTTAATGATGTAATGATGTAAAGACAACAACTTTTTTCTCAAAAAAACCAATCTCTCCTGAAAATATTCCCTTTTCAAATCAAACGAAGTTATTCACTTCTGAAAACACTTGCTCGCTCATCCTTTCCGATACACTCAACCGCTTATAAATAATACAATTGAAGTCATATATCACTGACAATACGTCTTGTTCCAAATAATAATAACGGATTTGATACGAAAGCATCTCTGATTCATTTGTCACAATTTTCCAAACCAAAACAGTTGATGACTTGCACGATTAGAATCAAAGAGTAAATATTAGAAAGCATCGCCAATCAAAACGTCTCATAATGGAAACGTATTGGCTCTCAAGCGACCATATAAAAGTGATTCATGAACATAAGCACTCTACGTTTCAGAACAGTTTCGGTCTGGCCCATACTTCAACGTCAAGAAGGATTTAGTTTTGTTGTTTTCAAAATACAGTTTTATTCGAAAGAAATACTGATATTATTTCCAATTATTTCCTTACGAACCCAAACAAATTGAATTTGGGAACAATTATCTTTCAATAGAAAATTTAGTGACTTTATTACTTGATCAAAAAGTAATTATATGCAAAAATGGGCGTGTCTGTGCATAATTTAATGTATTTGTAGATTAACAATGAAATATATTTAGTTTGATTATACTATGAAATCTAATATTTCTTGTTAACCGCCATCCAAAAAGTTATCATCATCGCAAAGTATGTACTTTTGCTAACCAACGTTACTATAAAGACGATTAATTTAAAGGCTCCTATTTCAAAATTGGTAAATGGCATTATTAGGAAATGGAATTTTTTAATGTTTCGGGGCTTCGGGGGATAGGGCCTAACTAGCACATACTACGGTAAAAAAATAATAATGATCCTCGGATCCAATGATCACTTACCCCAAGGTGTGGGGAGTGGCCGTTGGTTGATAATGCTGGCGCGCCATCCCGAATGTATCGGGGCATCGAGAGATAGGGCCTGACCAGCGCGTACTACGGTAAAAAAATTATAATAATAATAATAAGGATTCATTATTTATCATACCATAAGATATCCTTCAATAGATCACATAACGAGGTAAATAAATGGATTATGCTAGGTCTTGAAACCAATTCTTCCACATAAACCACAACAAAAATAAATAAACATTCTAGCTATGGTTACACCAGGATATAAATAGAAGCCAAATATGATTAAGAAATAGTTTTAAAAAAATCATGTTTCATTGCTTTTCAAAGAAATGTTTTTTGTAATTTTTTGAAAATGCGAATTGATAAAGAAAACTCGGGAATATCCAGGAGATTGCCGGGAAGAGATATCTGAGAGTTAAATAACCTTTTATAATTTTCTTTTTTGTGTGCAGGAATATGGGTCATATTTTTTCTCCGAAGATTGACGTTATGCACATCAGTACTATATATAACTTTTCTATATAAATATTCGGGATTTTTGAATGCTAGTATTTTATAGTAAGAAGTGAGGACGTGTAGTTAGCGTCTGTTAAACATACTAAACATACTTAACCATTCCGCGTCCTTCAGCTTATATGAAATTCTTTTTCTTCTCCTTATCATTCGAAGACAACTATTTTGGAGTCTTTGGATTCGACGTAAGAACTATATATGAACCATACACAATGTCACAGTGATTGAAATGGAACAATATCATAGTATCGCTCGACAGTTCTTCTTCACTTCCAAATTCAAATACATTATCTGATATACCAACATAATGAATGAAAGAATTAATCTTTCACTTACATGGAACACTATCATCCTCACTGCCCAAAACATACTTTTATGGAGCATCCATTTCTTTTACAGGTAAAAAAGAAAAACTACACGTATTTTTTTATCTCCCCGAAAAATTTTTTCCCACCTTGTAATGCCCTATTTTGTATGTGTCAGAAGACACATACACACATTATTTAATTTAGAAATTAAATCTGGAAACATTCATCTGCCCCAACTACGTACATCGTGGGTTGTGGTGAATGCCTGCCGAAAACAACTACTTCTCTTGCTAATATCACGCTGGATATTGAATTATATCCGACAGATATTCGAGTAGATGCAAACCGGTTTCGATACAGTGCAAGAACTTGATCAATTTCAACGCGACTCGACTGCATGTATGAAACCTTCGTCTAAGAGAAAGATTTTTAAATAGCGACAGTTTCATCTCATGAACAAAGCCCCAAGCGAAAAATAAACATTACATGAACCAATATCAATCGGAGAGATGAATGTTTCGAGATTTTATTTTTAAGTTTTGTATGGGTTTTATGATTTTAACTTTACTTTTGTTTAGAACTACTACATTTTTTATTGTTTTCTTCACCTATGGTATTTAACGAAAGATTGTTAAAACAACGATCAAAATAAAAACAACAATAAAAATCAATTGGCGCTCCGGGGCGACTTCACTGATTCCAGTAGCGCATTTGGTTTTTCAGCTGCAGGAAAACCCTGAAAAACCTGCAGCACCACATCATCTGAAGATCTTGATCTACCAATGTCCTCTCTCTTATAAAACAAAATGTTGGGTGTCTCCAGAGGCTCCAATAGATTCAATGCATCGCCAGAACACTTCGTGACACGACTATCGTCAAACTTAAATCAGTCCGTTTCGTCTTTGATCAAGGCGTAATAATGACCAAAGTCAACGCCAGAACCACAGCGAACAATGACTGCATGAATATTATAATAGTATGTATGTGGTTTATACGTTTCAACTCTATATAATATAATTACGTATGTCAAAAGAATTAAAGCTATTCACAATTTGGGGATAAAGTTTTGAAGTGAATTTCAGGTTTTGAGATCGGAAAAAGATTGTTTTACGAAACATCGACCACTAAATCAAAGTTCATGAATACGCATTACTGACTAATTGGACTCTTCAGTGGTTTATATTACGCAGTAACTTTTCAAGGTAAACTTACAATTTGTCTTTATTACATTTCAGATCGTAGAAGGGTATATACCCCAAAAAAAGTAAAAAGTATTTCATTTTTTTCCAGAGTTTAACTTTACATTTTCTGTTTCCCTTTTTATAATTTCCTTAATTGTTATTAAATGACTTTTCCATCAAGCCGGTCCCTCACATACTTCGAAGCGCCTAAATAGTTTTGAATCGATCGAGAACATTTAAGAGGACGTGGGGTTTATACAAACACGCGAAAAAGATAAATCACCCTTTGACAGCTTACGGATTCATAACAAACGAGCTTAAACACTTTTCCATCAGAAAAGTCATTTACACACCCATTGGGTCACGGTCACCGAATTAATTTAATTATTCAAAGCGTAACTTGTGGGGTCCTTGGGAAAACTATTCTCGGTCCAATCTGATGTCAAAAAATTGTACACAATCCAAATCTGGCAACAATAAAATCAAAACTGGTGTTATTGGTATTAATGAATTTTTTGATGAAACAGAAAACTAGATGATATTCGATAATCCAATAGAATTGAAAGCACAAGTAGGCTTGTACTAACTGTATGCATATAAGTAGACAATTCAGGAAAACAACATTTCAACTAAACGGAATATTTGTTAGGCTCAATTGGACAAATATTTCCATGAGATTTGCGTATATGTTATTTGAAAATGAATTGAGTTCTGATTATTAATTCTTGGCAACAAAGTGTTGCCCATCTCTGCACTTGGCTCTGCTAGCCAATAGCTAGAAACACGCAATCAACGATATTGATTAATTAGACAAAAAAATAATAAAATCGTTGGGCGTAGCGAAACCTGAAATATGTAAATACTACGGCAAACGATTTTATCATTTCTTCATCTGATCAATGCCGTAGATTGCTAAGGAGAGTGTTGTGATGACTGCTACCTAGGACCTTTCAAATTATTTTTTAGCTTTTAGTACAGTATCTACATCTTATTTTTAATGAAACCGTTCAACATAATTTTTTTACCTATATTATTTCACGTTTTTAGTTTTGAATTCTGTTAATCAATTTTTCTCATTCTGTTTAGTTCACAGTATTACAATGTGATGTAATCCGCTATACTCTACATTGAGGTAGTTGTGAAATAATATGTAATCCGCCATTTTGTAGCTGCAGGCATCTTGAATTTGCATCTTTTTTGAAGTGTACTAGTTAAGCCGTATCATTCGATACCTATATTAGAGTTAGGTTAGCTTAGGTCAGGTCCAAAGTGAGTGGGTATATTTGACCCTCCAACCGCAAACCGCAAAGATTTATTGTGGCTCACACATATTCAAACTCGACCAAATAAACCCAGCTTCTTAACGAAGCCGATTAGTTTGTATGGTGAGTGATCTTACATGTCAGATGGTACGAGTACGGCTTTGCCGATGCCCTAGATTCAACCGTGTAGGGCTTTTTCGTCTCTGGTTTTGGTGAATCATCACTTGAGCACAAACGTTTGCTAACCTGCTCATGGGGGGTTTGTTCCTTCACCTGAGACAGATTCTGCGTACGCCACTCAAGAATTTGGTGCAAGGCAGTTTCATGAGGTAGTCCACTTTTGAGGGACGACTCAGTCGTTTCCTGGCACCACCAAACCTTTATTTTAGGCTCAGTTATTGGATCAGGAGTTGGAGACTTGAGAAGCTTTCGCTCCTGCATATTGGAGTAGTTGTGGAACTATATGTACCATCTTGGATTTACAATGGTTTAGAACTAATTGAATTGTATTCTCATCAAAACTAAATGTCTGTACCAAATTTCAGATCAATCTGCCCACAGGAAGGGGATCAAACTTCAATTACTGAATTTGATTCAAACAAATAAATAAACAGGGTAAGCTAAATGAAATCATTTAACGAGAAAAATATATACATAATTGTGTTATTCAAGATTTATTTCACTGTTTTTGGATTTCGAAGTTTAGCATAATAATATAATTTCCGTGATATGAATACACAGTGCAAAAATAACTGTTTTCTTTTTATACTTTCCTAGTGATCAAATATAAATATCTCTAAAAATAGTATGTAGATGAATGCGCAGCAGAACCACATTTGTTTTCGAAACTTTTATTAACTATTTGAAGTCACATTTATGGCATATACTTATTGTTGGGATTTTGTTTTCTCTGGAAGTTACGCATTTTGTATATATCAATAGAGAATTGAAAAGCCTGAAAGGCGTTTTCCAAAAACTTAATAATAATATCTCCTAAAAGTATTTCCTTTTCAATTATCTAATTTATCAAAAAGATATAGAGCTTCAAATGTTGGAAGATTTGATTAAAGGTAAGTAAATAAATCAGAACATTGAATTTCCCTACTTTCCAGATCTGTTGGTGATACTAATACAAAGATGTAATTCAAAATATGGAGATTTGAATAAACGATAAATTGAAAAATGCGTGATCGAATTATTCATAAAAAAAAATAAATTATCATCATTCACCTTCAGTATTGAATACTTCTTTTTCCATCAGTTATTCACATAATGTATCGGTTTGTTGACAACAATCAACGTATTGCTTGAAGTGTTTGTTAAAATAAGAGTATTATGGAGCTACTGATCAAATATCCCTGATTGTGAATTCAATTTCCATATTTTGAATAGAAACAAGTTTCAAGGTGCATTTTGGCATCGCCAAATAAAATTTTTCAACAAAAACAATTTGTTTCAGCAAAAAAAAAGAAACAATTTAATGATATAACAACAACAACATGAAGAATTTCATGCACGCATAGCTGTCAATTATTCAAAAACAAACACCATTAATGAAAATAAGGAACGATGGGCATACCCGTTGTTTCGTGAATTGCATATCAAAAACGCGGTTTTGACATGCCAGGCCATCACTTGCAAATTGTACAATTATTAATGATGCTGTCGCAGCAATTTTTGATACAACGATAACACCTGAAAATGGAATAGAGCAAAAAATCGTTTTCCATTGTCACTAATAATGGAACAAAAAAACTAATAATGTACGAATTTTGCATGAAATGTACATTCTGCATGAAACGGGTGAGTTTCTTTTAACGTCATATCCTCTATTGATTATGGTCTCTAACTAGTTTGAAAAACTAGTTGAAGGCTGCCGATTATTAGAATTTCTTCCTGACGTTTCATTGGCGCGGGTGGCTAGCTTCTTCAGCGGTTTATACATCCTGAGTTATCCCCGATGCTCGTGGTTCCTACTGAGCAACGTGTAAATTGATAGCAAATTGCCAAAAACAACCCTCCTCGATAGGAAGACTTAACAGATTGTTTCTGGTCTGGATTTCTGGCCATACTGGCCTGGAAGGCAATGAGGCTGCTGACTCCCTTGCAAAAAAGGGTGCTGCAAGCAGCTTCATCGAACCAGAACCTATCCTTGGCATCGCTTTAGGCTTTACCAAACAAACATTTATGGACGTCTGGCAGAAACTTCCAGGATTGGCTCACACTTTATTCACACTTCAAAGTTTGATACCAACTTGGACTACAGTAGGAATGAATTACGATGTCTTCAGGCCTTCTTGCAGGTCACTGTCATTTGGATCATCATATGCATGGATTCATTTCGTTGAATGTGAATAGGTGTGAGCCACAATAAACCCTTGCGGGTTGCGGTGGAGGGTCGTATAGACCCACTCACTTTGTACCTAACCTAACCTATCTCAGATGACTGAATATTACGGCTGGGCAAAGCATATGTACCTGAATTAGGTAAATTGTTCGTCAAGCAGGTATATTCGTCGACCAGGTACAGGTATTGGCACACCAAACCAGCTTAGTCAACATAAATATGCTTTACGCAACCGTAATATCCAGTGATCGGAGATAACTTAGGATGTATAAACCGCTGAAGAAGCTAGCAACTCGTGCCAACGAAACATCAAGACGAAGTTTCGAAAACTGGCGACCTTCAAACTCGGAAGATATTGAAACCTCGGCCGCGAAAGCCTTAACAATTTATTCTATTGAAAACACTCTACTACCCCGTGAGTTGGGACGCGTCCCCAGGTGGCGGATAGGAGAACGACCAGGGGACTGGATGACCTGTCCGAAAAGCTAATGTGGCCTTACGGACGGGGTCGCCGGCCTCCTGGTCATTGGCAGAAATGAGTAGGGTGAGGGGAACTAAAACTCCCTAAAAGCCCTTGGAAAATATACCACCGTGGACCAGCCTACCCAAGCTAAGGTGTAAGGAATCGTGAGGACAGCTGAATGGCCGCAGGGTGATATTCGGTTACGAACGATCTCCTTGGGAAACTAGCGAAACCTCATTATAATCAGCCTACCTCTGATAATGCGGGGCTCTGCCACAGGTGACCAACTCTTCACTTGCTACTCGTGGAAACACACATGAATGAATCAAACACAAACAAACCAATCCCAAGACTGAACAGAAAAGATCACTTCAATCTAAGGCGGTGGCTAGGGGTGAACAGAAATGTCCACCCTAATCTACCGCTTGGAATGAGGCTGAACATAACAGATCACCTCGTGATATAACAGAAAGGAGGAAGAGAGCGAAAGAGGGAGGAGTGGCAGTAACTATAAGTGCATTCTCTTCCTCCCCCACTCCACCTTCAACAGCAAGGGCACTTCCTGCGACGGATGCCAAGAGCTCCGCCTTGAATATAGGCAAGGAACCGGCTGCCCCTGCAGTAAAGCTCCCTCACTTGTGCACAAGAAGGTTGAAGAAGCCGCAACAACAGTAATGTCGCTGCACCTTCCAAAACCTTCGCGGAGGCTACCGTGAGACACCTCAAGGTTGCCAAAGAGAGTGTGTGTTCGGCGAGTCTTGGCCTATATTTGCCAATATAAAGGAGATGTCTCCTAGTTACCTATCCACCTTCCTGGAAAGGACAGAATGGACGATGACCCAGGAGGACAACTCCTCGGGAGGATATACAGTGGGTCACATTTGGCCTAAGTGCTGTAGGTCTACACTCACCCTCCCTACTCTACAGATACAGATACACTTTACCAAATTCACCGAAACAAAATTTACGATCTTTCGACGAGCGTTTCGCTAACCAAGTTAGCGTCCTCAAGAGATTATTATGACTGAATTTTGTTTTGAAATTTCCAGAAATAACTTACTGAATTGTTTCTTGCTGAATATTTGAACATGACACATGGAATATTTTCCAGGTGACAGAAAACTCCGTGACGTCATTTATTTGTCTACTTTGTTTTAATCAAGTGAAAAAGTAATTATCATCTTGAGTTTTTAGATTGTCTGAAGTATTTCAGCAATTCATGAATGCATTTAGTAATTTCATTCAAAGAATTAACAAAATTTTAATATCGAATCCAATATCTACCTACGGAAAAAGATCGATTAATTTCAATTCCACATTACGAATATCTGAATATTCAAGTGACTATAATGACTTCAAAAGTACTGATAATCTAGAGTTTAATAAACCCTCACAAGGATATCTAAAGGTTTTCCACTAGTCATAAATATGCAAATCAGTTGGTGGAGTCGGTCTTTCCAACTTACTGACATTTCGGAATATTCAGAATACTCTGTACAACTTGGTAATATCTTGGCAGGAATAATAATCAGTAAGCGGAGTTGGATTTAATAACCAGCCAAAATTGGAATGCAAAAGCTGCGTGGCGGCACGGAAATAAATATCCGAAAGATAAATAGAAATAGGTAATTTCTATTTCGTGTCAACAACATACTACTCAAAATTTCAATCTCGAAATGCGGTTGATATGATGAAAGTGAATAAGCATTCGAAAATTTACTAAATATCTGAAGAGTTTAGTAGATTTTGAGTGATGTTACTATGTGTATATATATACAGCTGGTAGTACTGTCATCTTCTAGGCACTCCTCCATCTGAGGAGTGGCTAGAAGAAATTATCAAAAAGTACTAATCTATTTCTTTATATATATA
>NW_019292272.1:0-20907 GCF_000500325.1 Leptinotarsa decemlineata | reverse complement strand
TTTCTTAACATAGGCATGCATGTTAGAAAACAAAATCAATAACATAGGTTAGCTGAAAGAATTTTTGTAACTTTATCAGAAATAACTACAACCCTGTAACTTCAATGAAAAATTATTATTCATGATAATAATTACAAGTTTTCACAATATAGAATTGATTTTCGAAATTCGTTTTACTACAACAGTAACTTCTTGAGTTGGACTGACAATGAAAGAATAATGGTTATGGGGCTTACTGGAAGTAATATAAAATTAATGACTACTTTTGATGAAATCGAAACCCCATAGCTTGTTCTAGACAAGCTTGGTATACTCATATAAAGCCACACCTAATTCAACAAAATTGATGTTAACGATGAGAGTATTTGAAGTCATAGCATCTATTAAACACCAATTAAACTTACTGATGTCCCAAGAAATGTTAACTGACTAACATTTATTAGGTGATTAATGACCAAACACGATGTAGTAACGAATCTCATTTTCAAGATGCTCTTACATAAACACTGGTTTGTTTTTTCAACTATTAATTAGATTCAATTCCACTGAACTTTTCACTTCTCATAAAGTGAAATATTGGTGCCAGCGTAAATTAACAATTATATTCTACTGCAGTTCACCATGATGTTATAATTGTTATAGAATATTTGAATAGTTTTTGTTCAAAAACTCCAGTGATATTCATTACTACACCAAAGGTTTTAAACAGTGCATCATAAGTTTTTGTTCATCCGACAAACTTGTTTGAAATTTTGGGAATATGTTTTTCATATTAGCATCACATCCAAGATTTTGGAAAACTGACATACTCGTATATCAGAAAAATTTCTACAATTTTTGAAAAAAAATTTCCCATTACTTTGCTAAAGTCTTGAAAAACATGCTAAACATCTAAAAATTATACCATGAAAATACATAAATAAGCTCGTCATGTCATTCGCTGAACTAAATAGAATTTTGCGTAATTGATAATTAAAAGAGATCAGAAATGAACAAGTTTCGTAAACTGAATCCAGTTGAAGAACTCAGTAATGAACACCGGAGAATTTCAAAAAGGCCGGCAAATAATTACTCAATATAAAATTACTGCGTTCAATACAATTGATGTTTCCATAAAAATATTAAAAACAAGTTTTTTAACATTTTTGCAAAAAAAAAATAAAAACAAAAACAAGCTGATATTTTAATACCAAAAAGCTAATTCCAAACTAAAATCTTTTTGTTTATTATCTTAGTGGTTGGCGGATCAGTCTGAAGAAGGCGATGATAAGGAACCATGAAAAATATACTGGGGTTATATTTTCTGTATGTCATCAACAGGTGGCAATGAANATGTGTATGTGTGTATATGGGTACATATATGTGTATATGTATTGTGTATACATGTATATATAGTTCTTTTTTTTGGCCTAAGATGAAAAACAGAGGTTGCATCTTTAAGTGCAACCAACTGATCTTCAGCCTTTCCCGTTTATTCATTGTATCATTATGGGGGAAAAGACCTATTATTATTATTATTATATACCAATTTTCTGCATATACTACTGCCTAGTAATTTTCACTTATAATTCTGTTATTATTTTCGAAGAAACATGACTGTTGCTGAGTTTGTGGACCTTGGCCCAGAATCCTTGATTCATTAGATGTGATTCTTTAACACACTCCAGTCAATCCGCAGTCCGTTTATGTAATTTTTCCTTCAATATCCAATATTAACTTTTTTATCAACAACCATGATATCTGTCTTAGTTTTAATTTCAATAAGATGTTTTTCAAAATGCACAGAAGAGTGACCAATCGAATTTTGTGGAAAATGAAAGGTAGAATTTAAACTTCTAGAGTATTCAAAAAACACTTTATTATGAGATTTTCACTAAACAGTTTTACAAAAACGCAACACGTGTTTCGCCATACAATGGCTTCTTCTAGCGTAGAATCAATCCAAAACAAGCTCTGTTCCCAAACAACAGAACTGCGACCCTTCGAGCAACTGTTTTAAGTCAACGTCTTCTTTTTTTGTCTACTTGATTTTAACTCCTCGGGTTCTACGAAATCTAGAATGATCGATGAATTGGTTTCCACCAGTATTTCGTATTCTGTTTAATTTTCAGTACTTTCTTTATTTTCTGGAATTCACATGAAATTAAGAGGATTCATATTCATTCAGATATCTTGTCAAGATGAAAAATAAACTAACGACAGATTCGGTAGGAACCAAATTTCAATCCAATCGGAAACAAATTTCCAGTTCACTGCAATAATCGAGGCAATAATTTATGGATCTAAATTCATTATTTCCTCAATTTATAAGTAGCTGACTGGGTTATTTGATTTTTTCTCTATTTTATTTGCAACCAGTTTTCCGTGTTTTTCTCTCTGAAAAATGACACAATCTTCTTCGAAAATTATTGAACAGAGATGTCGAGAGTATATACTTAGATAGATTTTATTTCATCACGTTATATACCTTTGTGACAAGTCCTAGACATTTGGTACAAATTAGTGTGTAAATAGAATGAACAATTAAAAGCTGCATTAAATTCAAATTTAAAAATGATTTAAAGAATAGATAACAAATAATGAATCGAAATAAGTATATAAAAAATGAATATATGAATAGAAATGTAAAAAATTAAAGCTATTTAGTTTGAATTCAGAGTGGTCCAACGAAAAGTATGCACCTTGCTTTTCTCCTTTTNAGGTATCATTGGAAAGAGAATTTTGTGCCCTTTCAAATGATATATCACTCGACCCCACTTTCCATTTAAAATTTTAGGATTGTTACTCACCCTCGCTAGGGGGTTGAAGGCATAGGTAGAAATATACATCTAAAATGTGTCCCCCTCAAAAGCAAAATTGATCTGTCCGAGCATTTCTGCGTTAAGTTACAAAAAAAGGAGAAAAGCAAGGTGCATACTTTTCGTTGCACCACTCGATATGTACTTTGCATGAAATCAAGTAGAGAATAAAAACAATTTTCTACTAGATACTCTTTGATTTTCCTTTTGAATAAATGAAAATTCAATTCAGTCACATTATTCTTATGAAAGTTTGTTAAATAAATTAACGTCCAGAGAGTTTCGTAATAACATGTCAAGTCTCACTCTTCGCTGCCTGAGTTGTCCGGCATTTATAGTTTCATAATTTTTATGATCTGAGTGTTTGGAGAGAGGTATTTTGTTTTTATACAGTGTGTAAAAGCCGAACGAAATAAACTTATTATGTCGGTTAGTTGCTGTACATATTTCAAAAAAAAATCCCGAAACGCGTCAAATGTAAATTATAATTTGACATTCTTCAACGTTAAAATGCCACCCCTACTTTCAACCCCCTTCGAATGACAGGTACAACCCCAAATTTTTTAAATGGGAAGTATAGGTTTGTGATGGTGGAAGTATAGGTTTGAATACACTGTAAACTTATTGCAATATACTCAAGACTTATTTCATGTAGAGCTATTGATAATAAGAAAGTAAGCAAAAACCATATAAAGTTCTTTTCAGACGGAACCCCTTAAAAAAACTGTGAATAATTTCCGTGGCAAATGGCAAGAAGATTTATGGATTTTTGGCAGAATCTTCCAGAATTGGCTCACTCCAAGGCATTTATTCACCCTTCGAAGCTTGATACCAAATAGTTGTTGGACTACAGTAGGGATGAACGACGCGACGGTGTCTGAAATGCCTTCTTATAGGTTACTGTCATTTGAATCATCATATGCAGAGACTCGGACTGTCGGAAGATACTGTGTGTCGCCTCTGTTTGGAAAATGATGAAACAGCGGAGCACACACTTTGTGCCTACCCCGCTGAGGACCGAATCAGATTTTTAGAGTTCGGCAGAGCTGTCCTCTAATCATCAGACCTGAAAGATCACTTACCATACAAATTAATCGAAGCTGGGTTTATTTGGTCTAGTGAGAATGGGTTTGATCCATAATATACCCTTGCGGGTTGCGGTGGAAGGTCGAATAGACCCACTCACTTTGGACCTAACCTAACCTAGTTAAAATTTAACGTGTTTCGGGATTTTGTTAAAATATGTACTATAACCGAAATAATGAATGTATTCCATTTGACTTTTACACAGTGCATATTTCCAACAGTGAGTATAAAATCAACATACAGGGCAAATACATTATTCCCAATTTTCTAAAAAGTGGTTGACAGTGTGCGTCGAATAGAGCTCCAGCTTTTTTCTGCATGCGAAAAGCTCTGATCCCGTAAGTAGATCTACCCCAAAGGAGTATCCCATATGAAAGGTGACTGTGAAAAAGGGAATGATACGAAGTGAAAAGTGTTTTATGGCTCAATGCCTTTTTCAACTGGCGAAGTAGAAGCAACTGTGTCGAGAATTTTCAACAGAGATGGTCAATATGTGATTCTCATCGAAGCGACTCATCTATAATTAATCATATCTAATAATTCGAATTAAGCTTTCATTGTTACCTGATATTAGAAGATATAGTTATTTTCTAAGTTTTGTCCTTGTTAAGTTTCAGTTTGTTGGATGTAAACCAGTATTCTGCTTTGTAGCTGTCAGCCTCAAAATATTTGATGTGTTCCAGAAATGGAGTAATATATTAAACCTATTTCAGGTATGATCAAACCTAAAAATGAACAAAATATATAAAATATTCTGCACTGCAAGAGCACTCACCGAAATCATTCGTTATATTATTTAGTGATCGCAACTTGTGCATGCGATGTAAAATGTCCAACATACTGAAATTCACATTTATGGAGGAGGTTGTCGTTATTTATCGAAGAGCTCTGAATATTTTCCCACATGGTTGAGAACTTATTAGCCACGGAAGCAAAATTTCCGGATGTTTCCGATACCAGCATTTCAATGCTACCGAGAATTGAGCTCTATGCATACATATGCATTTAGCGAAACGATATCTTTGGAGAAACAAAATTGATACATTTTCAGCCAATTTCTTAACATCCAGACTCTTGCTAGGAATCACACGACAAAAGGTAAAACTTCGTATAAATTTCGTTCGTAGGGGGTCGACAGCTGTTCAATAAACCTTTTTTGTTCGAATCCAGAGTTGAAGTTCGTTACCCATTCACCCCTCGTAACTTTCTTACTTTTCACTTCACAAAAAATGTCGCATAATTCTCTGAATGAAACAATGAAACTCGGTACTTTGGAATGTGCGTGGTATTAATATTCATCGACTATCTTGAGAAGGGATATACCATCAACAGTGAATATTATTTAGTGTTTTTGGAGGGATTGAAGGCCGAAATTGCAAAGAAACGACCTCATATGCCAAAGAAAAAAGTTGTTTCATCAAGACAACGCACCGTGTCAAGTCGATCAAAACAATGGCAAAACTACATGAATGAAACTTTGAATTGCTCCCACATCCATCGTATTCGCCAGATTCCGCTCCTAGCGGCTACTGGCTGTTCGCAGATCTCAAAAATGCTCACCGGTTAGAAATTTCGCTCTAATGAAGAGGTTATTGCTGAAACTGAATCCTATTTTGAGGCGAAAGTTCAATCGTTTTACAAAAATGGTATTAACATTTTGAACAAAAAAATGCGTTTTCCGTCTCAGGTCCGGGACTTTTCAGCCTATATGTTACATTTAAGACTATCATTGGATACAAAATATTTTATTAAAAAACTTGAAAAGCGCTACCCCTTCAATTTTCCACTCACCTGGGAAACTAATTTTAGCTCCACCACCGATGTACAGGAGAAATCTGATGATTCAGATTTAAAGTTTGTGACGTGATCTAATGAAAAATTTTAAGAGGAAGATAAACAATTAAAATAAAAAATTCAGTGATTGAATGACTTAAACTGAAGATTTGAAGATTGGCAAAAATATTTAAGAATTTGAAAAAAGTTTGAGCATTGAAAATATTTTTTTGAACGAAATTTAAGGGAGATTTCCCCTCGTAAATAACTTCTCGTCTGTCTGAAACTGACACTATTAGACATACCTGAAGAGGATATTGTATACAATGGTGTACACTGTCATCTGACAACCTCATACTGAAATGTTGAATACATTCTTATCAATTTTTTAATATTTTGATATTTTCAAGATGAAAGAAGTCCAAATCTCTAGCTTTCAATCACTGTCAACCACTGTCAACCAAATATCAATTATGCATTCATATGTTTACATTATGCATTACTATTTTATTAATAAAACATCTTCAATTCAATTTTCATTATTTATTAGTTACAAGGAGTTTCGTAAATATGTTTGCTATTTAAATGATATCAACGACAACGATAGTGATCATATTCCTAAGACCATTCCCATGTGACCACTAATGCGTTAAATTGGATGTCTATTGCGGTTTAACAAAAACGCCTCTGAAATTTTTTGTTCCGATTCATTAATGATGACTAAATAACATTTGAAGGGGTGATTTTAACAAATTTGTTGACAACTAGTATTTCTATATAATTTATTTGGGGGGCACTGTAAAACATCCTAAACCACCCAGAATCTGGCCTAGTTTCACTAAACGTGTTAGCCAAAGGGCACTCCATATGGCACTAATTATATGCAAATTGACTATTAATACAGGAATAGTGACCCCTCTATGTATACATTATGGAACATGCAAGATTTTGGGTGGTCGAGTAATTTTCCCTAAATTAGTTTTCATCGAAAATTGCCCGAAGTGCTTCGTAATAGTCATAAAGATATGACGACAGACCACCTATGTCTCTAATGAGCTGCAATTATTTCTGATGTGGTTTAGTTCCTGGAATTATTTTATTTCATTTCCACTATTACGTGCAACAAATCACAAATACATCGACAGCCTCCTCTTGAATTATATTTCTTTTGCAGTGCAGGAATGGTGTATAAGTATTGCTTGGCGAATAACTGCCCACTACCAACTTTTATCAAAAAGTACAATCGAGAAAAAGATTTTGGCTTGAATAAATTAGACAAGTGTTGACAACTACACATATGCCAGTACTGAACAGAAATCTCATTCATTTCTTATGTGCAAGTGGAAAATAATTGAAAGATAATAGATGATATATAATATAACACTATATTCTCATAAGCGATAAATGAATTAAGTGAAAATTGAAAAATTGATAAATTAACGACCAATAATTTATACTCGTATATATTTGAATGGATGGGTGCTAGAAATGATCATGAAAAGGAAGATAATAAGATAATAACAGCTATACACATAGATACAATTCATATGATATTTTCGAAGATTGATTGCCCAAAGATCAGAAAATGTTTTGATCCGGAATCTGAAACGCCATCCACATATTTCAGTTCCTCTGCAGTGTCGCTATTCTCATCATGTAATTCATTAATCACGTCATGAACGAGGATACCTATCATGGGTCCATTTGACACGAAATCCCCTCAAATTTCTTTGCTTGTTCACAACGAGATTTCCATTCCTGGGAAGAAAAACTTAAAAAAAAACATCGCAATATCGTTGAAATTGAAAGTAACATTTTCATTTGCCACGTAATCTTTCAGTTCGGCCCAAATCCGGGTGATATGGCGATAATCGTACAACGTTGTAATTTGCTGCTATTGAGAGTTGATCTATTTCACACCACTCGAATTTTGGCTAATTGCTGTTTTTGAGGGCGTGTGACTCAGGTTTCAGCATGCTTTTTTCAAATGGAATATGAATTCCATGGCTTTTTTGATCGATGTCGTTGGCATTTTGTTGATTGGTTTGACTTCCGTCTAATGTGGACATTCGCAACAAACGCATTTTCACCATTCGTACCACACCCTTTATTAAGAGGTTTTCTCAAACCTTCCATGGTATGATCACTCCAACATTTTTGGTGCGTGTGTGTAGCGTGAATATATGTTTCATCCATATAAATAATAGGTCGACATTCTTCTCTATAGTTCCGCATTTGAGTAGTCGAATATTCTGGCGTTTCATTAATATTATCTGTTATTTTTAACCTTCCTTCATCGAAATCCAAGTTTATGAATTTCTTCTCGCAAAGACTTCCTGCTACTCTGATAGTCAATATCTCGTAGGTAGTCTTATGAATTTCCCTAAACGTAAGAACTCGTTTTTTTATATGGAAAATAATTCGGCATCTGCATAAAATTGATATATCAGCATCAATCATCACACTTTTGCAATTTTTGATACATTTCTTTTCATTTGGAGTTAAAAATATTTTTTCTCGACATCTTCTTTTTTTTTTAGCTCTGATTTGATTTTTTGTACAATTCGCATGCAAACCCCTGTGGCCTTAGCTACTCGTTCTTGAACATTATAAGTCAAAATTCAATATTGGTTACAATTTTACCTATTATTACTCTTACCTTCGCAAGAGGAATTTTTATTCCATATACCGGTGCTTCAACTTGCACAACATTCTCGCACAACATAATATATATTCACAATTTCTCTGCTTTGTCTACTGACAATCTTGTGTTTCAGTTGACTGTTCGAAGGTATTTTCAAATACAACAAATACCTTACAGTTCACCAGACAGAAACATTTCTATGATTACTGTAATAAATAGGATGTTACCTACACGAGTTCCTCGATGATACTGAGCTCTCGCTCCACTCCGCCGGCTAATCGACTCCGCATCAAATATTCAAAGTCACAGCTAGATTTGCCACGCTGTAACTGATCTCTTGCGAGAAAACTTCGTGTAACAAACAAATGTTCATTATTTAGCTAAGTAGGTTATAGCAAGAGTCACAAAGACGCAGCTTGTTTTAAAAATAATAAAAAACTCAGCAGTTTTTATGCTGATTGATCGATAATTTACCATAATCCTGTACAGCTCTCGAGTGTTTGAATTTGTCGAAAATACAGTTGTTATGAAATTTCATCTAATCATTTTCCAGTCTGCATTTTGTAGATTTCTGCAATTATATTATTTTATTTTTGGGCTTCGAATCACTAAATGGATACATAAATTGTTGCGAAGTGTCGTAATTTTGAGCAGAATTTCTCTCTCTTCAGCTTCGAATACCTATGTTAAATTTTTGAGAAATAGAAAACTAAGACTGGACAGCCCTGATCTGATACAAGCACATTGTCAAGCATCACAGTAGCATGCATTCTCTACTATTTTCCAAACGTCTGCTGTATCATAATAAAACACAAATGTGCAACATTTCTTTGGACGGACTCAAGAAAACCGACAAATAATGCGACTTTGCGATGTTGCGTTTTTACATACTTACGCTTTTGCGTGACAGATCAAAACAGTGCTGTCTCATGTAGATTGTAGATCATAGAAATTAAATGCCCCTGAAATTTGGCATCTAGCCCAATTTTTGTAAGTTACCGATTACTTTTAATCTAGTTTCAATGGAAATTGTCAAAAACAAAAAACCATTCAGAATCATTGGCAGTACTTCACATTTTTTCACAAAACATAGAGTTCAATTTAAACCCAGAAACTGAACAACTTTTGTTTTTTCAAGTTACATGAATTGAAATTATATTAATTCAAGAAATTGACACTCACAAGGATAACCTCTCTGAATAGCGGTTCAAATAAAAATCATATTATTTTCGATTGCATATTGAAACGGTTGCCATCTCCAATATCATCGAGTATAGAATGACAGAATTAATATGATCAACATCTCTGATGAAATTGATAGGAGGTGAAATCAGAATTGTAAGTTCTCAACTTTCCCTCTGTGCAAATTCATTCCCGAATACAAAAATAAATAAATTACCATTATTTTCATTTGGCTCGCTATCGCTGCAGGCATCTAATTCGTTAGAGATTATAAAACTCGAAACATAATACAGGAAACAGCGAGTGCGTTGGCGACATACGTCGACTCTAAGCAGACTAGGAAAAAGTGGAAGCAGCGACAAAAACTCGTTGGTTAAGCAAGTTTGTAAATGTTTCCCTCGATTGAGTGGAGGTCGCTTCCATGGAAAAAAGTTCGCTGTTTGCGGTTTAGTTATCTGCCTTTCAGTACAGAAGGGTTTTTAAGCGATTTCGAATTGCCAATGTCTGTTGTTCACGTTCTTGGCTTCGGGAGACGATGACCCTTTGCAAGAATAAGACGACGACGAATACGATTACACATTATACCGTATGTTTCTCATACATTAACGTTCAGGTTGTTGCAAATGTGACATTCACTAGTTCCGCACAAATAGTTATTCAAATTGGTGATATGAATATATTTTCAGCTCCACTATTCTTGTCCTCATTTTATTCCCCTATTTTTTATCGTGCTATCAACGTAAATTACGTCGAATGTTAGAGTTTGCGAACTTTCGTTGTCTAAATTAGTTATGACAGTTTCGAATGCTGGAAAGAAACATTAATGAACTATTACAGAAATTAGGACCAAAATAATCATTGAGTATAAAACGAAAACATTAAAGTGCTAATTGGTCAAGAAAAAAAGTAATCTGAAGAAAAAATTCAATAATAATATGGGTCAGACAAAGTACAATGTCGATATAAAAATTAAAAATCTAAACTAACCTAATCCACGGTGTTTCCATTGTTATATCGGAAAAGGTCTGCAGATGATGCTGATCCATTTCTGATGATTCTAGACTAGACTATTTATAGGTCAAATGGAAGCGCTTTTACGGTTCATTGCAGCCAGTTTTCTCGCTTGTTTAAAGATTTCCAAAAGATTAAAATCTTCAAATTGGCCTGTCTGAATGTGTCATTGTTCAAAATATACGCAACCATAATTGAACCATAATCCTCCCTATGAATGATTTCAGCTTCAGATGTTGATGTTGTTGGTAGGTCCAAATATCAACCCCAAGGCACTGTCTATCTGCCATACATAGAAGGTGTCACCAACAGAATCGTGAAAATTCTGAAGAAGGATAAAATTAACACCGGCTTCAAACCAACGAAGGAAATATCGTAGTATCTGAGATCAGCAAAAGACAGCAGAGATGCACTCAAATCAACGAGAGTTTACAAAATTCCATGTAACTGTGGTAAAGTCTATATCGGTACCAACCTGGTGGAGAACAAGAGGAGTTGGCGATTGGAACAGACCGAGAAGTCTACAGTCGCTGAAACACCAACATAACATATTTACAAAAGATATGGCACACAGCATTGGAAAGCGCCAAAACGAAGCTAAGTCGCGCGGGAAGTACACGCGAACCCGCTATTACAGAAAGTGCGCGGAAAATCAGCACTATGAATGACACAGTAGAAATGGGAGCTTCAGTTTCAGTTGACACGTCAAGAAGAGTGTTTCCAACATGCCACTGAAGATGACTGCCGCTGTTGCAGTCGAAACGTTTGAAGATTATTACCAAAGGAAACCACGGCAAAACCTGGAAACCATCCAAAACATGTTCCTAGTTTGATTCATTTTTCATGCTAGGTGTTCTTCTTGGATGGCCAATGAGGACTTTCAACGGGCTTTTTGATTTAATGATTTAGAACTTTTCGCATTATTTTTGTTGTTATCTGAAATTTCATGTGCTGTTTCCTGATCTGAAGCAAGTCATCATGTACTCAGATTCAATTTATCTTATCATCTGCGACAGTCCCTTGTCGTGAGGATTGAATACTTAGCATAACAGCGTTTCTTCCTTGCGGAGGCTATGTCGTCTTACGTCCGATGTCTGTTCTAGTAACATTTTGAAGTATGTATTCGATCGCCAATCCTTCTTAATATGGCGTAGGTGATTGCACAATTAATGTTTTGTAGATTGGAGATGGTCGAATTTGTAATACAGGAAATGTCTCCTGTCTGTCGAAAGAAGTGTTTCTATTCCACTATCAGTTCTAGAAACAATAATTCATTTTAGATCTTCTTCTCCATTATGAATTTCATAGAATATCCGACATTTTTGGGATGATGCGTCTTGTTTTAGGTTCTGTGCATCTAATTCTGCGTCTTATGGTTTCATACTATTAAAGAATCGTCAACTTGTCTCAACCATTGTGGACTTCCTCCATAGCCTTCACACAAATCACTTCATGCGTATGTCAGTTTCTGAAAGATGAAAATGACAATCGTATTGGCAGTCCATTGTTTTATGTTAAGCAGTTCAACCACATATCACTTATAACGGAGGAATTTGGTTGGTTCAAACTAGACGAACTGAAAACATTTATAGGTAGGCTATACATGAAACTACATACTTTTTCAATAGCCACACTTCAGTTTTCGGTAACAATTTCTTCGGCAACACTCCATAATACATTACAATAAATTTCTCCGTGAAATTACATGAAAAAAGGCTCAAGTTCTATGTACTTTACCAGACTTCAAGTTTATAATGCATTTTTATTCCCAAACTGAAGGTTGAGTGTGAAAAGAGAAATTGTTTGAGAAACCTCTTTCATATCTTTATTACATACAGATATTTCGTTTGTCTTTGTGAATTGATGATTTATACATATAGCGTTCGAGATAACTTTGCCAATGACTATAACTTCAATGATTCAACTATTTGAAGGGGCAGCAGAAACTTGCCATAAGCTGAGCTGAGCTGAGCTCACGAACTGACTCTGGTCTGATAAATATGTTGCTGATTTCAACAGATCTAGTCATTACAGTAATCAAGAAGAAATGAATTGAAATAAAACCTCCACCGTACTGACTGAAGTAAAAGGTTCTGAAGCAATGCAAGGTGAAGGTATAATATTGTAGTTGGAAAGATTTTTTAGAAAATGGTAAGAAGTAAGAAGTGCGACTGAATACTATAATGATGACTATGAAGAAAATTTAGTTTTTCAAAGATGATGAAAGAGTACAATATAAAGGACTACAGGATGATGAAGACTGGATTACTGATTTGTAAATGTATATCTCTGACTTCATTAACTGAAGTTTTCATTTGGTTCTCAAATTTAATGACTTAGAAGGGAGGTTCTGGAAAACTATTTTTGACGTAATAATTTCTTATGGGAAGGTAAACCGCTTCGTTACCTAACGCATTACAACGCCAGTCTGTCTAGCTTGCCTTTCTCTCACGCATACATCAGCGGAAGGCAGACTCTTCCTCTCTCGTTGGACAGACGCTCAGTGTGTGCGATAGACATATGTATACTGTTGACAATATTATAAAAATCTAACCAGCAAGTATTCTGTGAAACGTGACTCAAAGATGATGATACTTATTTTATGTATATACATTTTTAGTATCATTATTTAATTATGATGCACTATTTGGAACCTTTGGTGTAGTAATGAATATCATTGGAGTTTTTTCCAACACCAAATCGTTATTTTCAACACCTCGACACGTGTTTCAATTACCAAGTGATCATCTTCAAAGAGGAAGATTAAAACTGTTTTATTCTTCCTCTTTGAAGATGATCACTTGGTGATCGAAACACGTGTCGAGGTGTTGAAAATGACGATTTGGTGTTGGGAAAAAACTCCTTATTATGTGGATGATAACCCATCGTTGGAGCAATACCTTCGTGTTTTATCTCTTTGGCATATCTATGCAGAGTAACATGGCAAATATTTAATGATCTAGCAGCTTCCCTGACACTTAAACCATTATCACTTACGAGAATCATAGCTGCTTTCATTTGGTCATCTGTTGGACCCCTAGAGGTTTGTCTTTTTCTATATCGAGGCATATTTCAATTTTTTGAGAATCATGAACTTTTGGGTGTTGTTCCAACCCCCACCCAAAAACTGTTTTATTCTTCCTCTTTGAAGATGATCACTTGGTGATCGAAACACGTGTCGAGGTGTTAAAAATAACGATTTTGTGTTGGGAAAAAACTCCAGTAATAATCATTATTTAATCCTACCAAACTAACAATTAACATATGGTAGCTATAATATATGTTCATACACGAAATAATCAATAAAATATTTCCTTTCCTTATATTATCATACTAATAACATATAATTTAAGTAATAACTTAAGGTCTTCTCAAGTTGAACAATTTCAATATTAAATAGTTCAACTTAGATTAATTCAAGTTATCACTTTTGTCGAGTGTCCCGAAACGCACACGTTTCTTAATGTAATAACTCTGAAGATTCAAGTTACTTTGGAATTTTCGAGAAGAAAAATATCAAAAGTGAATTTGTATTTGAACTGCTAGCAATTTCATCGCCTTACGCAACTATACATGTATGATGAATAGCAGAATGAATTGCTCTGAAACTTCGACACTTTTCAGTGGTACTTGCAAAACTGCCATCCTTCTTGATACCTGAAGCTATTAATTCTCATTAGAAGAAACTCTAAATTAAAGAAAAGTTTCGCAATAAATACTAGTGTCAGGAATATGGAATCGGAGTAATCCAGCATGCTTCGTGCGATAGCGTTTTATGCGCAACTAGACAAGTGAATAGATGTACAGAACTTTTTCCATAAATTTCAATTGGACGCACGATCTACAGAGACTGCAAATATCGTTTTATTTTTTCAAGGCACGTGGAAACAAACAATAAAAGTGAATCGTGAGAGGTAAAAATTTTCGTGTGGGTCAACGCAGATGCCATTTGTGGCAATAAGCATATTCTTCGTAACACGAAGAGAAATATACAACTGGAAATAACTGGATATGAAATAGTTGGTGACGAACTTGACCAATGGTTGGTCTTAAAATTACTTTTGCTATTCACAAAAGTATTCCTGTAAATACAGGGAAAAAAATTACAGTGATTTTTAATGTATATGTACCAATGACAAATATTTCTGTGAACATCTACTTTTTATAAAATAACTGTAAAAAACTAACACTGTTATTTGTCACTTGTATACAAAAATTTGAGGTTATTTGAAAAAATTACCGTTATCGGCAAATACTTCTTTTTTTTTCTATCCCTATATGCTCAAAAAAATGAAAGAGTGGAAAAATGTCACGATTCATTTCTGGAGAAAATGTCCATAAATAAAACATACCTCTTTGAATTCAGAGGGTGAGCCATTAGTTGATGGCAAGCAGGCTACACAGCAACACAATGAGGTAATTATCGATAATTTTTATGAAGACTTTTTTTCTTGGAAAGAGTCGTTCAAGGAACAACTGATACCCTAAATGTCTCGACTGCCAAAAGGCAGAATGTATCGAATTTATCTACACTAAGAGCAATGAATACAAATGCAAAGGGAGATAGCAAGTTATTACTTCATTAGTTTTGCATTTTGAATGAAAACTAATTTATCTTGAAGTAGGCAGTAAATGCAACTCATTTCCAATGTATATAAAGAAATAATTCGTTTCTGAACTGTGATTGACCGCCAATTTATATTATATAATAATGAACTGAGGAAACAGATCATTTATCGAGGTTTTAATATTTTTTAAGGGTTCTGAAATTCTGAGGGTACAAAATCTGAGCTGAAATAGACTAATCTGATAACAGACTAGCAAAGACTTGGTCATCGTTACGTATAATAATATTATAATAATAAGTTTATTAGCAGTCTCTTGGTGACAATATAAACAATGTACAAAAACAGAGCAGTTTTTTTAAATAATAATTCCACAAAGCCAAACCGAGGGTGTCTGTGGTATTGAGTTTATGTATTTCTGATCTTTAAACATTATTCTAAGTGTTGAACATAAATGTTGGAAAACTGGTAGTTACCAAATTACTGAATTCTAACTCATTGATAAAAAGGTGTAACTCTTTAAAAATCTAATGATATTGTAACGAGCATAATACCCCAATAAGCTAAATTACATATATCTACACACACATACAAATATTTACCTATATACAGAAAAACAAATACAATAATTCACGATAATACAATAATTTACTAATGAACATATTATCACAGGAACAAATTTTGGATTTCAGATGCAAAGGAACGTTGGATACATATTCATTATTCGAACAATTGTAGAATGGCGCTTCTTTCTATGGAAAGCATAAAATGTACATTTTATGCTTTACATTTTTTTAAATTGAAAAAGAGAGTTTGATTCGACAATTTCTCTTGGTAGGTAATTGAAAAATCGTGGTGCTAAAAATGCTCAGCATTTTTGACCTATCGTTTTCCTTGCAATTGGAATTTTGAGTTTGTTGGAGTCATTTGCTCTCGTGAGATATCTATGCGATATATATCAAGCTCATTCGTTTTTTTTTGTGTTTGAATAAATAGATGACTGACTTGCAAAAATATAATTGTCTTAAATCAAGGATTTCAATTTCTTCAAGTTAATAAGTTATTGATCTACATAATAAATAGTATTGGTCCCAAAACCGTCCCTTGTGGAACTTCACACTGTACTCTCCTTTACTTGCTCACATAACCATCTATTTTTACACATTGCCGGCGGTCTTTCGAGTATAATTCAAATATACTATAGACATTTCCACGAACTCCCACATTTTGCAAGGCCTCCAACAGCTGAGTATGGTCCACAGTGTCGAAGGCTTCTGCAAGATGGAGGAATACTCCAATCGCAGACCTGTGATTTTCTATTGCATAGTACAATTTTGTAGTAACTAATGACTTCTTTACTTGAAAGCCAAACTGATTGGACAAAATGATTTTGTTCTTGTCTAAAAAAGATTGTAATCGTACCTATATTCAGCTTCATTCAAAATATGACATAAGGGTGTTGCTGTTTCGGTGGCAATTTATTTGAGTGTTTCCACTTTCATCCCATCTATACAAGGAGCATTGTTATTTTTGAGTTCTGATATGATCATAACAATTTCCGTTTCGTTCACAGCTTGTAGAAAGATCGAATTTGGATTTATTTTTTGACTTGGTGGTGAGGTAGCGGGTTCGATGATGTTTCTGGCAAGGTTTCTGGCATGAAGTTTCACACGATTAACTTCTACTTATGTATTATTAGAATTAGTCATATTTTTTATGGTTTTCCATAAGTTTTTGGAGTTATTTCTGTTTATTTCGAAAGGGAGAACCAGCCCCAAAGAAGGCGAAGACCGTTTCATTATGAAAACAGTATCGAACTTATTGAAAGTCGATGGAAAAAGTGTATAAAGCTGCAAGGAGATAATGTGTTTTCTTTGTTGGGCCAGCTATTTCTGGAACCACCCTCTATTTTAAAGCGCTGGTGAGCGGAAAACATATTTTCCTCAAAACAGATTACCTACATTAACCTAAAATTATATGTTAAAATGAAAATCTGTTTTGCTAGCTAAACTAGGATCGAAACACACTCCATATAAAAATAAATAATTGATTACAGTTAGGAGCACCACAATTAATCATCGTCATCATATGGCTGCGTTTCATTCAAATAAACGAATGTTATTTACGTACTGTCAACGATGACATGAGTGGATTCAACTCATTCCATGACAAAAAATGAATTTATTAACGAATTGAGTAGTTTTTCTTATGTTATCCGTATTTTGTACTGAAAGTCGATAAGCAAGTGTTTTACGGCGACAGTGTTCCACGTAGGTGAAATTTTACTTCTTTTATTTATTAGATTGTGTAGGAATCCTGTGAACGATATTTGATTACGAATGTTCGGAATACAAACGGAATAAAGAAAAGTGTTTTTCGCAAAATTCAGCGATCATATAAAAGTATTTGTTTCCAAAGTATTTTTCTTTCTTGTAATTCAATGTTTACATGAAAATAGCTGTTTCGAGAGGCCTTTTTCTTCCAGTTTATGTCTGAAAGTTACTTCTTTGCATGATGTACACATTGCTTCCTTCTTTTCTTTGGAAGATTCCCACATTTTTTGTATCAGGTTGGAGCGGTAGAAAGCCAAGACCTTTCTTTCCCAAATATTTCTATTATTTTTGAAGACATACGGGTTGCATTTCTATGGTGACTGGCCATAAATCGGAAGGTGTGACATCATTATCGCAGAAACACCCCTCTTCCATCAAAATTGTGCGAATCGCTAATGGAAGCCAGTGATATAACTAATCACCGATAATTAAAGTAGTTGGCAGTCGTTGGCACGTTCTATCTACACCTCAATCGGGGAGAGTGTGCCAAATTACAGACGTTGAAATTAATGACGAAATTATGTGTTACGCATCTGTCGACATTTAGATGGGTGAGATAATTTGCCTTAACGTATAACAAAACTATAAAAAGGTGTCAAGTGCTATAAAATACGATCCTACATTAGCACGAAGCTTAAAGATAGAGTAATTAGTTTCGATAGTATGTAATTACTTCAGTTCACAATATTTTATTTGGAACAGTACATTAGACTGTTTTACTTGCTAACATTATTCCAATGAAACAATAATCCTGCTAAAACTCATTTACGGCTAATCAGTCAATTATTTTTGGTGATGCAAACAAGAAGATTTAAAAAACTATCATTAACAGTTCCTACAGTTGTTAAACTAAGATCGTTTGGAAAATTATATCGCCTACATGTTCATCCGTTTGTCGTGTAAAAATTGTTTTAAATTTTTTCTAGAACCTAGAAATTGCATACATTTATAGAGTGTCACAACCTCGAGATTCAAATAGTTTTATGATTTTTTTCCTCAAACTTCCCTAAACGAGTTGCAAAAACTGTATATGGAACATTTTTCATCACTTTCGCCAAAGTGACCAAAAAAATGCTAATTTTTTTTTTATTTCATTAGTCTAGGAAAAATCGAAGATTCTTAAAAAATCATTAGTGTGAAGTTACCTACAACTTCTCATCCACAGTTTATGAGGAGGGGCAATCGAACAGGGTTTAGAATGAGATTTACGAACAGTGTTGCCAGACTGCAAATATTAAGAATTTTACCTGTATTTCGATGTTATGATTTATTATGATTAAAAACACGATATATTATTGAAATATGTCGAATAAATGAGTCAGAATTTCCATAAACTCATTCTATCAGGCAACTGTCCGAATACAAGCATTAATTCCAAAAAACATGTAGAATAAGAGTATGATATTATTCAGGAAAAATTCATTTGAAACCCAAACAGGTAGTATATGGAAATTGGAAAATTGGTTTCTTGGTAGAAATTTTATGACTTGTAACTCAAAAGTATGTCATTTGAGATATCCTGAGTTCAACAATACCGAATGCCCAGGAAAGACTGGGCATTCTCTGGGCAATTTCTCACTTATCAAAAATAATTTGTTGATGAAAAGTTTCAAATCTGATATATACGGAATATTACAATCAACCTCCAATGTATTATTTCAGAAAAGGAAATAATCTCGACATACAAAGTTCATTTTCAATTTCTTGGGGATTGTGAAATATTTTCATATTAGAAGGGTGGGGATTCAATCCTTTTTGTCGAAAATAAACGTATGGTATGCAAATCTGTTCAAACACTTCTATAGACATTCTTTCTAAGAATGTACTCTGAAATTTTCATCATTAAATTATTTCTGATAAGTGAGAAATTTGACTTTTTTGAATAATTCAGTTTCGAATATATGGAACTATTTTTGTCCCACCGAAGGGACGTATGGTGCGCAAATCTGTTCAGACATGTCAATAGACATACTTTTGTGGAATATATTCTGAAATTTTCATCAACAAACTATCTTTGATAAGTGAGAAATTTTNTTGGCACGTTCTATCTACACCTCAATCGGGGAGAGTGTGCCAAATTACAGACGTTGAAATTAATGACGAAATTATGTGTTACGCATCTGTCGACATTTAGATGGGTGAGATAATTTGCCTTAACGTATAACAAAACTATAAAAAGGTGTCAAGTGCTATAAAATACGATCCTACATTAGCACGAAGCTTAAAGATAGAGTAATTAGTTTCGATAGTATGTAATTACTTCAGTTCACAATATTTTATTTGGAACAGTACATTAGACTGTTTTACTTGCTAACATTATTCCAATGAAACAATAATCCTGCTAAAACTCATTTACGGCTAATCAGTCAATTATTTTTGGTGATGCAAACAAGAAGATTTAAAAAACTATCATTAACAGTTACTACAGTTGTTAAACTAAGACCGTTTGGAAAATTATATCGCCTATATGTTCATCCGTTTGTCGTGTAAAAATTGTTTTAAATTTTTTCTAGAACCTAGAAATTGCATACATTTATAGAGTGTCACAACCTCGAGATTCAATTAGTTTTATGATTTTTTCCTCAAACTTCCCTAAACGAGTTGCAAAAACTGTATATGGGACATTTTTTATCACTTTCGCCAAAGTGACCAAAAAAATGCTAATTTTTTTTTTATTTCATTAGTCTAGGAAAAATCGAAGATTCTTAAAAAATCATTAGTGTGAAGTTACCTACAACTTCTCATCCACAGTTTATGAGGAGGGGCAATCGAACAGGGTTTAGAATGAGATTTACGAACAGTGTTGCCAGACTGCAAATATTAAGAATTTTACCTGTATTTCGATGTTATGATTTATTATGATTAAAAACACGATATATTATTGAAATATGTCGAATAAATGAGTCAGAATTTCCATAAACTCATTCTATCAGGCAACTGTCCGAATACAAGCATTAATTCCAAAAAACATGTAGAATAAGAGTATGATATTATTCAGGAAAAATTCATTTGAAACCCAAACAGGTAGTATATAGGAATTGGAAAATTGGTTTCTCGGTAGAAATTTTATGACTTGTAACTCAAAAAAATTAATCACTCCTAAAAATATAACCCCTTCAATTCACTTTATTACAGTTTTTTCGTAAATGATATAGTTCAGGAAATAATGGATATATATTGGAAAAATCTCATGTTTCGTTCGAAAGGTTGAAGATATCTAAAATTTCCATTGAATCAATTTTGAAGGACTTATTATATTTCAGAAACCAGAAATTCAACGGACTTCAAAATACTTCATCAAGGTTTGATAGAGCTCAGAAAACATTGTTTAAAATTTGGAAAAATATCATTATGGATTCTAAGGGTTGGGCATATCACATATGTTCATCTCAATAATTCCCATAGAAATTGTTACATAATTTCTTCTCGAGAAATGCATAATTTGGGGACTTTGCCACAAAATTCTCAAAGAAAATGTTATCGACATTACTGGCGTCTGGAGACAAATTGAAACT
>NW_019292271.1:62209-115725 GCF_000500325.1 Leptinotarsa decemlineata | reverse complement strand
TATGTTGCGCAATGGGTCCTATCGATTTTCTTCAGTTTTTGCTCCGATTGGCTAATAAACAGAAAAATCTGTTCTGTTGGGATGACGAGAAAGTTTATGAGTATGATCGGTAAGCTGACATAAACGATAAGTATTTCAATATTATTTAATGTGATATAACAACACAACACAATATAATATAGTATAATACGAAGGTAGTCCCAGAAATACCTGGCCCAACAAAAAAAAACACAAAAATTTTGGACAAAAATTTATTTATTATTTTACACGCTTTATATTAGCTTCACTTGTATGTATATATGTATATGTATATACAGTATGACCCATTTTTAATGGAAACATGAAATTTTTTATTGAAAAAATCACTACGCCACTGAATTCAGAGTGCCTCTAAACAGGTGTGACCAAAATTTCATGAAAAAATATTCATTATTAACAAAGTTATGAAAACTCAAAAATTCGAAAACTCACAGAGCTAACAGTCACAAAAAACACCCTATATCAACAGATATAGCCATGAGAATTTTTTTTTATGATTTCAACAAAAAGTGCCGCCAGATGATAAAAAAACACATAGCGTAAATATTTTTGATGAAAATAACGGAATTACATTCAAGTTTTCACGCAAATTAACTAAAACTAAGACCTTTTATTTCAATTTAAATCTTAGTTGCCATGGAACTGATATAACAGTTTGACACTTATGAAAGATTCAAGTGTACTATTGTCAACAATATTCACCTTACAGTTCTTCGAATTATTTTGTGTCATGGCTGCAAGATTGAGCGTGTCATGGCTGCAAGAGGGAAAATTGAAATTGTACGCCTTTCGGGAGATGACGTTAGAAGTGCTAGAGAGGTTTGTAAAGTATTTAATGAGAGACATCCAGATCGTCCTCGTATTAGCTGCGGTACGGTAAATAAAATAAATAAAATATTCAATGAAACTGGTGCAGTATCAAAAATGATGTTAAAAAGTAATCCTGTACAAAGACGAAACAGGAATGACAGGAATGATCAAATCATTTTAGATTATTTCGGAAATAATCCTAATGCCAGTATAAGGAATGCCACTTTAGATTTGAATATTCCACGAGAAACTATTCGGAGATGTCTCAAGGCGAAGAATATTAAACCTTTCAAGCCAAAATTTCTCACACACTTCAAGAAGGCGACGAAGCAATACGCCTGGAATATTGTTTATGGGCCCAAGGGGAATATTTAAACAGTAGAAATTTCCTAAAAAATATTTTATATACTGACGAAGCCACTTCCACTACAAATGGAGTAGTGTCATCACAGAATTGTCGCTATTGGGCAGCGGATAATCCTAACTGGGTAATAAACTGTACGAAATTAGGAAGGGAAAAAGCTATAAAAAGTTCAGAAATCTTGTTAAAGATGCCCTTGCAACTAAAGCGTACGACAATCTTGATGAATATTACAATGGAACTTTGCTGTGATTCAATATAGGTGTTTTTGTTGTTGTTTATATTGACATCTATTCTTCAAATTATATTTTATACTGGGATATATATTATTTTATTGCCATGGTACGTGAACTTAGGTTCAAATTGTATATATTTGTTATTTACATCTTTTAAAAGGGACTATACAAACTATTTTGTCTACAATTTGTTACATTTTAACTTCTATTGATATATTTTATCTATTAGATATGTGAATTTAAATTGAAGGGGTTATATTTTTAGGAGTGATTAATTTTTGGGAAAGAAAGTTTTTGGCTTTCTACTTTTTTTGTATCAAGATGGAGTAGTAAAATGTGAATTCAGTTTTGCTCAAATTGTGTGTCTGTGTATTTGTGTCTTTGAATTGTTTCTTTTCTCTCATTCTTTAAAGTGCTATATATACCAGATTTTTTAACAAGCTTTGTCAATAATATTGTATTTTCTTGGACAATAAAGTATATGTCTATTCTATTCTATATGTATGTATGTTGGTTTGTTTGTTTGTAAGTCTCAAGCTCAGGATCTGTATTTGACAGAATCATCGACATTATTGCTTGATTATATTCAAATTCTGGTGGTGATGGTCATCAATGGGCGAAGGAGGACAATTGAGAAAGCAGTCACATCATGTGTCACACCAAGTACTCTTCATATTCAAATTCTGGTGGTGATGGTACAAAGATGTCTCCCTGGAATTAAAAATCAACCTCTTTTTGCATTGTTTTGTTTTTGCATCTGTTTCATATTTTTCAGGTTCGGGTGTCCCGGCATTAGCATTGATTTTCCTCGCTCAGTGTGATGAAAAAGATTCTACAATAGCCATTATATCTCTGGTCCTAGCAGGAGGTGCTGCCAGCGCGAGTTTCAGTGGATTTTTAGTCAACCATTTGGACCTCTCACCCAACCATTCCGGTATTCTTATGGGTCTTACCAACCATGCTGGGATAATCTGTTCAGCACAAGCACCAGCGTTGATGCATTATTTAGTAACAGATGAAGTAAGTAGCCCTTTCCTACTCAGCGAACGAGATTTGTACTTTGCCTTCCAGTGCAAAGATAGTGCTAGGATTGGCACGGTGAAAGGCAAGACCTCGTTAATCCTTAGCTCGCACGAGTTTCGAATTTTGAGTTCCAGAGAATCCAGTTCAACTTTTATATTCGTTGGGCGAAACGTTAACGTTTTGGTTAAACTGTTTATTGAAAATCTCATAATGTAGTGTTTTCTCGAACTATTCACTTTCGTTATGCTCTTCAATAATTTGAAAGTTATCATTGAAGTGAAACACATAATCATGATGGCTGTTGAAATTTTAGGAGGATCCTGAACAATGGAAAATCATTTTTTACTTAGCTTCTGCTGTGTACATTACGACAACAATTATTTTCATAGTATTTGGATCAGGGGAAGTACAGCCGTGGAACGAAAAAGAAAAAGGTGTATCCTTGAAGACTGATGATAATTAGTGAAATTCCAAATACAATTTTCATAACTATTAATGAATTTCTCTTAACCTACATCTATACTGAGTTAACAAACCCTCAATAGTCCAGTCAAATATTAATATATTTCTTATCAAAGCTGAGTTTTTTCTCTTATTTTTTGGGGTGCAGAATCCAAATTTCAAGTTTCCTCTGCTTCGTAAAAGATCGGTTTCNCAGTTGACAGCACGATGTCACATGATACCTATGAAAATGGACGAGGAAAAATTGAGTTGCTTGTTTACGCAGGCTCTAGCCCAGAATATCCAGAAGTTTTCAAAATTTGCCTGGAGTCATACAGAAAAATGTCTCCTAGTCTTCTTTCAGATCGTTCAAAAGATGATGAAACTCTCCCAGATCTGCCCTCTTTTGATTAATGGGATGGACCCATAACATTTTTTTTGTCACCAGGCGACGGACCGGCAGAATTATTCTGCTAAGCAATAATGAGATCAAACCAGTTTTCCTTCCTCTGGATGATGATAATTTGGTGATTGAAACATGTGTTGAAGTGTTGAAATAACAGTTTGGTGTTGAAAATATTAATTTTTACACCAAAGGTTCCAAACAGTGCATCAAAAGTACATGAAAGCTTCATTTTTGGGCTCTGGTGTCAACCATTTAAATGTATGAAAGAATTTGACTCTGTTGAAAAATAAGATATTTGGTATTTAATTTATTTTGGGAGTGGAATAACTTTTTCTCATTGGGGGCTTATGTTATTCAAAAAACTCTTCAAAATCTATGCTTACAAATGCGAAAGTATCTTCCTTTACACATATTAAACTCTGTTTCTGCGTATTGGTAGGTGAAATTTGGTATGTAGGTGCTTCTTAGGTCTTAGATGCTCCCTTAGAAAGGATTTTTAAATAACCCCACTGAGGGTCCCCAATGAGGGTAAAGAGGCGCGTTTACATATGGAAATTACCTTCTCATCATTGTTTCTCCGTACTGCTACATTTTAGGTAGCTGAAATTTGGTATGTAGGTTTGTTTTATGTTGTAGATGTACAATAAGAAATGATTTTTCAATTTTTTAACTGAGCCGCGTTTCATTACTGTTTGGAGGCTGAAATTTTTAATGTAGGTTCGTTTGATGTTGTAAGAACCAACTGAAAGCTTCTGCAGAAAAATATTTCATTGAGAGAGATCCAAACGTTGGGATCAATCAGCCGTATATTGTTTAGAAAAATGGCCATTAATATTTTCGTACAGCGCCATCTGCCCGCGAATAGATCAAGCAATAATGTCGGTAATTCTGTCAAGTACAGATCCCGAGCTTGAGAGTTACAAACATACATACATACAGGTGAAGCTAATATAAAGCGTGTAAAAAATGAAATTTGATTTGTGTTTCAGAAAAATGGCACAGGCCTCTGAATACAAGGCAGTTCCTACCAATGCAAATGGAGATGAATCTTTTGTTAATGATGGAAACCGTGCAAAAGCTTCAGAGCTGAGTCATGGTATGTTATAGTTTAGTTTTGATCCATGAATAGAAACCAAATAAGGAGTGGTACAATGTCAAATTGAGCTGGTAAAAACTCAGAAAAATAATCCCGCCCATTTTACTGTTGTCACCGTGAAGGTAGCTGTATTTCTATTTGTGATATCCAAGTCCACGATAAAATACGAATATAGGTCGTATGTAGCATCTTCAAACTTGATTTGAACCAGTGTACCCCCTGTAGATGACTCGTTCCTTCAACCACTTGATGTTATGTTGAAGGGTTTAAAATGCTTCGTTATTACCCATTCCTATCTTGGATTCCTATCTTTTTTTTGTTGCATGGCAATACTCACTGTGAACGACCTCTCGGTTTCAACTTTCATTCATATGGTATCTAACAAACGTAATTCTTTGAGTTTTTGTTCATGTTTGTTGGCTTGGTTTTGAAACGTCGTCTATTGAAAAATTAGCTAACGAGGAAGCCCCAAAAAAGAACAGACATATTCCAGAATATTGCAGTAGTTCTGTAAGCAGAGGGAAGCAGGTACAATCAGTGCTCTGTTGGCTATCATCCCCAAAATTGTTTGAAAAGATATGGCTGGATATAATATCAGAAATTGTCTCAGATCCCTTCACACTATCTATAGCAGCTTCACAAAAACCAAGCCATAGCAAAAACTGGCTCTAAAAATTGCGTATATAGGATTAAATTTAAAGAAGCTGTAGTTGAGTTGACTAAATAATACACATACGTCTTATTAAAGAGAAAATAATTTTTTATAGTGTGCGATCTCTGCTGCAGGCATCCAGTGATGCAACTGAACCCAGGTTTGTGTTTAATAAACCCTGCAAAATACAAATAGAACAGAACACAGAGTCTGATGCTACAAATGCAATACGCATATATACAGACGGCTCAAAAACCAAAGAAGGCTCCCGATGTGGAGTTTACTCCAGATCACTAAGCCTAAGGATTGAGTGGGGAATGGGAAAAAACAAGAACTGGTTGGTATCTCAATCGCTACAAAAGAAATAACCAGGAAAGGAATTTCTGGCAAAAAATTAGATTAGATTAGATTAATATGGGGCCTCTGTGCTGAACAACCACTACACTGCAACCTTTGCAGATCTATTGTGTATGCCCTCATGTATGCTAGAGTTCCTAGTCTAGGCCCGTCCTTGTAACTAGACTCCATAGGCCAGACCTCAAGTTCCCCATATATTGAGAGGGTTGTGGTTTTTCCTCCCCTAATGTTGCAAACCTTATCCTTGACAGACCTTCGCAATAGCATAGTATGTGTACGGAGGTTTCCTCCTCCTCTTGGCAACTCCTGCCTAGGGCTGTGTCTGCCAGTCCGATGTTGTTCATGTGTTTGTTGAGTCTACAGTGTCTCGTCAATAGCCCGACCAGAACTCTAGTTGATCGCCTATTCAGACTTAGTAGGTACTCCATGAATTTTGGCGATGGCTCTTTAATGAACTCTTTTGCCTTTCTAACACGCGGCGCCTTATTCCACCATTTTTGAGATTGTTTTTCCTTCCAGTTGCTGTTACAAATTTTTCGCAGCGCTTTTGCTATACCACAAAAGGGTTCTGGGCCAATGGGGGAGCGTCGACCTCCTTCTCGTGCTAATAAATCAGCTTCTTCGTTGCCCTTATATCCTAACCAGGCTAATGACAGTCTGTTGTCATGTTGTAGTTCTTGTAGCTTTTGTAGCAGCAGTTTATGAAATTGATTATGATTTTTAACTGTGGCGCCCCCTGGGAATGAAAGGGGTGCGTTCACATATGAAAATTACCTTTACATCACTGTTTCTCCGTATCGCTACATTTTCAAAGGCTGAAATTTTGTATGTATGTTTGTTTCATGTTGTAGAAGTGCAATTAAAGGTAAATTTTTGAATATTTCAACTGGGGATCCCCCTGGTAATAAAAGGGGCGCGTTCACATATGAAAATTACCTTTACATCGCTGTTTCTCTGTATCGCTACATTTTCGAAGGCTGAAATTTTGTATGTATGTTTGTTTCATGTTATAGAAGTGCAATAAAAGAGAAATTTTTGAATATTCCAACTGGGGCTCCCCCTGAGAATAAAAGGGGCGCGTTCACATTATGAAACATCATTGTTTCTCCATACCGCTATATTTTCAGAGGCTGAAATTTTGTATGTAGGTTATTTTTATGTTGTAGATGTACATGAAATGAAGTCAACTTTTCTCTGTGCCCTTAAATTTTCGGAGGGTGAATTTATATTCAGTATCGGCATTGCACCCGTGCGGAGCCGGCGCGGGTCGCTAGTCAATGTTTGAAATACGAAATTCTCAAACGATCAGTATACACACACGACATATTTATTGAGCTTTATAGAGCTTCAAAAACAGATGACATTTAAACGGACAAACCTTTTAGAACAATCTAACAAATGAATAACAATTATTATCAGTATACAATATAACGATGAAACCGCTCATTAGTCTCAATTAAAGCAGAATACTATATTTTTCCCAGACCTACAAGTGGACAAACCAGAATATGATTATTTCGATGTACATATGGGGATACACATTACCCCAAATAGCGGCTGGGTGGATCGTTACAACTTATGGACCCAAATGGTTCATGGTTGGGGCAATGACGATGTCTTCACTATTGGGTTTGATGATTCCCACCACTGCATCTCTGACTGGCGACGTAGGTGTCATAGTTTGTAGATTTCTCCAAGGATGTTTTCATGCAGTGATGCCAACTGCAACATACACTCTGTTAGGTAAATGGTTACCTGTCAGTGAAAGAAGTAGAATGAGTTCACATGTGTTCACAGGTAATGTGTAAATAATTTTAGTCAATGAAGGTATATGTTTATCAAAACAAAAGTTTTCAATTTACCACAAACTTTTCCATACGGATATCACTCTCCATTACAATTCTACCCTTCATAGCAACACAAAATGGCATCTTATAATAGCATGATTTATAGATTTGTTAGTGTTCCTCTTTCAATAGATACTTTTGTTGAAGAAGTCAATATCGTTGAGCAAATTGTAGTAAACAACAGATTCAAAGGTGAATCAATGGACTTATTACTTTCCAAACGTCTACGCAAAAGCGTATTCTTGACAAACAATAGAAAAAGTGGTCTCATTTTGGGATAAACAAGATATTAAAATTGCATATAGAACTGGTTATACGTTGGGAAAGTTAGTTGAAAATAATAAAGACAAAACACCCAAATTTGAGAAATCAGAAGTATATAAATTAAATTGTGGAACTGGTTCTAAAAGGTATATTGGTCAAACCGGCAGAACATTCAGAAATCGCATGTGGGAACATCGTATGAGCCATGCAAATTATCAACAAATATCAAATTTCCACTGCTATGGTCAACAATCAGATCATTGTATGAATGAAACAATAGAGGGCCTAGGTTGGAACCGTGAATTACCCCCGAATATTCCGAATGTGTGACTGATCAAAAATTTTGTTTCATCAGGTTCGTCAATCGGAGCTGTGATTTCCATGTTGTTGAGTGGTTATATCGCGGGAAGTTGGTATGGTTGGCCCATGGTATTCTACGTGTATAATGGTTCAGGATTAGTATGGGCCTTCATTTTCTGCTTCATCGGCAGTAATTGTCCCGGCGACCATCCAACAATCAGTATACAGGAAAAAACATTCATTGAAACATATTCGTTTTCTACCGATAAGAAGGTAAGTGAGTATTTAGTATGATAGAACCAATACAATTGATAACGTGTCTGAGAATATATTTTTTATTTATTCTCGTGTAATGTGAAGATCTGTACGATTTGAAAAAATACTGGGCAATAAAACGATACGATAATATAACATATATATGTATAAGTTTCGGAGAAAACCGATGCCTGGGTTTTTGTGGCATGGAATTGAACCTGATTAGTTCAAACTCAATACCTTGCAAGAAATGTAGTGAGGTATATATTGGTCAGACTTCCAAACTTTTGAAAGGCAGACTCACATCGCATAAAAATGACCGGCGATCGAAATGATTTATCTTGCGCTGTGTCATAATTTGTCAATACATTAGATCATATGGATTATGTGGAACGCAAATTCTATGAAGTTGTGGAATGAAGCATTTATAAGATATAGCCCAAAAATGATCGAAGTTCTGTGGTATTGCAAAGTGAAGGTGAATCATGAAGTCCTTTTTTATGAATCTTGTGTCCAGAAAGAGCCAAGGGTGTTTGCAATACTGAGTATTTGGTTTGTAGTGGTCACATTCTAACTGATCGTAAACGTTTCATAATTTGTAGATGTACTCTGTTCTCAGTTGCAGTTATTATGATGTCATGTGAGTAACATAGTGTTTTATAATGTTATTTTTCATCATTTTACAGAATTTATCAACCCCTTGGATTAAAATTCTGACCTCATCATGTTTTTGGGCACTCGTATTAGCAGATTTATCATTTATCTGGGGTTATTATACACTACTTTCACAAACTCCAGCTTACTTCAATTACACAATGAAAATCAACATAAAATCGGTAAGTACTGAAAGTTGGAGAAGTGTTTTCCACAATCCAACATTCATTGTGTTAGCAACTCCTTCTTTCTATCTATAGTGCTTGGTTATTGACCCTTTACTCAGTCAATGAAAGTTTGAAATTATTCCAAATGTTGAGTTGAAACTCCTCAAAGACAAACTTTCCTAAGCTTTTTTGAGACTAATGGACATTATTATCATTATAATCGTAATTTGCGCTGGTCAGGCCCCATCCCCCGAAGCCCCGATACATTCGGGAGGGCGCGCCAGCATTATCAACCAACGACCACTCCCCACTCCGTGGGGTAAGTGATTATTGGGTCCGAGAATCATGTGCCCTGAGCAAGCGCAGTGAGCCAAGAATGACAGCCTTCTGCATCTGTGCGGCTAAGATTTCTGCCTTAGTGCGGCAAGCCGGTATGATTTTAAGATTCAAGAGTAGAGAGGACATCATTCCCCCAAGGACTCCAATAATCAGAACAATCATCTTGACAGAGTGATCTGGATAGAGTCTGCGGAGTTCGAAGAGAAAATCTCGATATTTTATCCGTTTCTCCTTTTCTTTTCGGACGATATTCGTCCCGCCAGGAGGTGAAAACCCCACGACAAATATCGTCTTGCTCTGGTGGTCGAGTAGGACTACATCAGGCTTATTAACTTGTATGAGCCTGAGGGTGGGAAACGAATAGTTCCAATAAATTCGGCACTTCTAGTAAATATCAGGAATTTGAGGAATGTGAAAGGTTGCAGATTTCAGGAGCACAACAAAATTCGACAAGTTATACTGATTAACAAATTTGAATCCTTTGGAGTTTTTCTACTGTTGCTGCTCAACAGCAGCATGTAATTTCAGTATCCAACTATCTAGATCAGGGATGGGCAACCTTTGACATGTTGTGGGCCAAACTTTAGTGTGCAAATACGTTCGCGGGCCGCGTTTAAAAGTAGTACATTTCAAAGTAGTGTTATAGTGCTCATAATTTTTTGCGATAGAACATAAGTTCTGTTGGTGGATAATGCAGTGAAGGACTATCAAATCATCTTTTTGTACATTTAATTCAGTTGCTTTTTCGTTCAAAATTCCGATGAAACCTTTACGTAGGCCGACCATAGAAGGTGCATCATCTGTGCATACTCCAACTAATTTTGACCATGGCAAGGCAAAACTTGTAAATACCTGTTGAACTTCATTAAAAATGTCCTCTTCTGTAGTGGTTCCTTTTAGTGGCTGTAAAGCAAGTAACAGTGAACTCTTCATCAACACCTCGAATGAATATAGCCAGTTGAGCTGTATCCGACAAATCGGTGCTCTCGTCCAATGCCATGGAAAATGATTCAAGACCAGCCATACGCTCAGTCAATGTTGTTTTTATATCATTAGCCATCATTTCTATACGTCGGACAACAGCTCGTTCTGACAAACTAATTTTTTTAAAATTGATTTTTTTTTTCAGGACACAAAACATTGCAAACTTCTAACATACACGCCTTCGGAAAATGGTTTCAATGACTTTGTCAATTTTGAACTAACTATGAAACTAGCTTTCACAACATTATCAAGTAGTGTTCTTTGTTTGTGAAACATTTGCTTCTGCTTTTCCAAATTTGAAGCAAGCTTTTGGATTTTGTCTTTTTTTATTTGTCCTGTCAGTGAGTGCAGCGTAGGATGCTTAGTTGAGTAATGCCTCTTTATATTGAATTCTTTCATCACTGAAATGGATTCATTACGCAGCAAACAAATAGGCTTACCATTGTGCAGGATAAAAAAGAATTCTTCAGTCCATTTTTCTCAAAACTGGCGACCCTCTGCATCTACTTTTCGTTTCTTTCCACCAGACATAATTTTCGTATACAAAATATAATTATCAAGCACCCAGATGCACACAAAGTCACAAAGCAAATTAACGGCACTAGCAGTTTGCTAGGATATCGCTCGTCGAAGTTATCACCTCGGTAGCTCAAGTAGAACTGAACTAAAGTTCCCCCCATACCCCCTCCCGGGTTGAGTGCCCTGAAGTAGAAGCTTCCCCCCCAGCTATTTAGCGAGGAGAACGTAGTACCCCAATCCATCCACCCCCGCTTTCCGAGCGGTCCTCAACTTACTGATGGGCACTTCAGCAAGATTGACATCTGACCTCTTTTGGTCGAAAGTCAGCCTTTAGGTGCTATTCTTTCGCGATCGGTTAAAATGTTTGCTCGTGACTATTCATAACTGAATTTTTGCATGGGGGCCCCCAAAAAATAACCGGCGGCTTTTGTTATTAGCGTCGAGCGTTCCTCAGTGAATCTAAGGAAAAGTGAATCGCGGTCGAATTGTTTTGCGTTGAACCTACCTAAAAATGAGTTTGTCTGATTAGTGATATGCTTACCTGAGCCGCCTGACGGCGACTCGTGGGGTGGTCGTTGGTTTTGCTTGGTTGGCCTTGAGTGTTTATCCTTTTCTCGGAATCTGGGGTCATCCCCATAATGTAGATCGCGTAGCACTGAGTTGTTGTGCGTCCAGGTCTAGGTCTCTGTATATAAATCTATTGGGAATGTAGTACGGTGCGTTTACGACGGCCCTTAGGCTCGCGTTCATAAACGACTGTAACTTCTTCCTGTATGTCTGTGCGCACTGGCCCCAGGCAGTGCAGGCATACAGTATTATGGGCATGAGAACGGTTTTGATCATCAGCAACTTCAATTTCAACCCCATGTTGCTTCTGCGTCCTATGATAGGTGCCAGGCGTTGTCTGGCGTTTCTAGCCGTACGTGAGACTAAAATGTTAATTTCCTGTCTGAGATGACCCCCAGGTATGTCGTTGTTGGTCAGTATCGCCTGACTCTTGTCAGGGTTTATACTGATCTTCCACAGGTTGGCCCACTCCTCTAATCTGTTTGCCTGTTGCTGCAAGTACCTCGTTACATGCGCTTGGCTCGTGGATCTCGCCAGCAGGGCCGTGTCGTCCGCATAGAGCGCTAACTTGTTCTCTGGCTTGGGCACGTCCGCTGTGTATACGGAGAAGAGGTGTGGCGAAAGGACTGCTCCTTGCGGTCTCATACTTTGCAACGGCATCGCCTGTCAGCTAGCAAAGACTGAATTAATCTTACCATTGGTTTTGTGTATCCAAAATCGCTCATCTTGGGCAGTAGTCCGTCATGCCAAACTCTGTCGAACGCCTTGGAGACGTCTAAGAATATAGCTCCGGTGTCGTATCCTTTGCCGAGGTTGAAGCCTTTGGTCGCGAAGTCTACTACCTTCAGGACTTGTAGCCCTGTCGTGTGTTCTGATCTAAAACCGAATTGCTTACAAACCTCTCTAGCACGTCTAACGTCATCTCCCGAAAGGCGTACAATTTCAATTTTCTCTCTTACGCTCAATCTTGCAGCCATGACACAAAATCAAAATAGGCTCAAAATTCCTTCAGATTCGTGATCTGGACTACCAACTTACTACGATTACACTTTTTTCCTGAAAAAAATTCAGTCCTGAAAAATCCGAATATTACGAATATTACGGAAGATACGGGGGTGTTTCCATGAGAAGTGAGACACACTGTAGATGTGTCATGTACGTATAAAATCATCATTTTAGTCCTAACACGTGCAGGGGAGTCATTGATTGAAAAAAAATCAGTGGTCTCAGACTCGAACCTTGCGGAACTCCAAATTCAACATCATAACATTCAGACCAGGTGCACTTTTCCCATTTTATTTTTGCTGAGTCTTCATTGTACAACTGCGTATTATAACAGTTGTGATAAATTGAAGAATAAATTCTTGGAAACTATAGTAGCATTTCTCTAATAGCAAGTCTTTAACTTTCTTTTGAAATATGATGTTACTTCCAGTCCGTTTGAGTGATTCTGCTAGTTTATTGTAATATATGATTGCATTATAATCCGGAGACCTCTCATAGAATGTCGTTCTATGTGTAGGAATTTTCAATAAGGTGCCGTGTCTGGTGTTATATTCATGTTTCTCAGTATTACACGGATAATTATCTATATTCTGTTTGGCAAAGATAATACATCGAAAAATGTGCACAGCAGGCACCGTAAGAATTTTATTTTCTTTAAAGATAGATCGACAACTGTCTTGATAAGTCAAGTTAAAAATCAGTCTTACTAAACGCTTTTGGGAAACAAACACTCTCAAGAATTCTCTTGCTCGACCCCATGCCAATATATTCAGTCATATATACAGTCAAAAATGCAATAATGCACATGATTTATCATGTAATTTGCTTGATGATTTGAATATTTTTTTGCGATATTCAAGATGAGGCTTTGGAAAATGTATAAAATAGGTAGTATGTGTTGGTTTTGAATGATTTGTATCGTGTATCACTTTTACATACTCCATAACAACACCGTTTTGTTGTTCCTTTTTGTACAGATAACATAATTATAATGGAGTATAAATTTTTTTTCTGATAATTTCGACTTAGTACTTTTATTTCACTTTTTTTACAATTAATAAACTTCAATTTATATTTTAATTTTTAAAACATGAGTTGCGGGCTCTTTAACATGGTTGTTTACAAAAAACAGTACGGAAAAGATAGCTGATACTGACGCATGCGCACAAAAAAATGGTGATGAAAAGACCTATTTGCCCGATTCCTCTTTATAAGGAAGAAAAACTTTCTTATTAGTCAGTGGGTTGTGATTGAAGATAGGCAGTAAACAAATCTAAAGAAATGAACTCAGAAATTGCTTCAGATGCCTTCACACATCTACAGCAGCTTCACAAAAACCAAGCCATAGAAAAAAATGGCTCCAAAAATTGCATATATCGGATAAAATTTAAAGAAGTTGTATAACAATTTTCAATTGAAGGTAACTCATATACAAATTGAACTGAGAGCTGAAGGCAACATTGTTAAATGTTAGAATTAAATTCTTACCGGAGTCATTTTCATTGTCTATGCATCGCCATTGTAAATAATTGAAAAGTAAAATGATTCCATAAAATTTGACCCCCGTAACAAGATAGCTTTTGCATATCGATAGGATGTACGAACGAATAGGTGAACCAATTCATTAAATACTTTGAAACATCGATAAACTGATCAACACTTTGCAGGTCTATTATATTTGCGTCCCTAAAATGCCATAACTAGTCATTTGGTTTTGTCATTATCAAGCGTCCTTATCTGCATAGGCGTAGTGTGTTCTGTTTCTTGTGAAGGTGACTTTGTTTTGTATTTATTAAATAGATTTTATAANAAAACTTAACAGAGCCGTTTTTGAATATAAAAAGTAAGATTTTTAAAAAAAGCTTGGACATGTCGATTTTTAATTAAAGGGGGACACCTTTCAGACTAATCAGATTTTTTGTAGTACGCACCCAGCAAACACACTTGTTACATTTACGTAAATATGACATAAAATTAACGGAACATGTTTATGTAATACATTTACGTAAATACTTCATTACCTTTCTAAAATACTTCAACCCCATATTTACATAAATATTTTATGTAAATATGTCGTAGCTAATATGTAAAAACTTACGTCAATATGGTATATTATGTTTCACTTAACTCACACGTGAAGTTGTTACTTCAATATTACGTTCGTTGTGTAAGTTGGTAACATCCAGACGTACTTAACTTTTTGACAGACAAGAGTCTCTCTGAGTTTTCGAGTTATATGTTGGTCTGTGTGAAGTTCTGTGGGAGAGGCTAGAGTTTTCGAGACATTCTTATCACGTGATGCGTTGATATTTATGTTTTTGTTGATGAGAATTTTTTACAAAACAAAGTGTGGAGGCAGAGTTTGGTCAGGAAATTTTGGTTTGAAGGATGTTTATTCCAGTTAATAATTCCGAGTTTTTCTGCGAGCGAGTGTTATCTTTGTTTATATTTACTTACTGAAATTATATAAAATATATGTAAAATAATGGCATTATTCTTATGTAAAAATCAGGTTGTATTTATGGCGGACATTTCGCCATAACAGGGATGTGAGTTTTACATAACAAAGTTAGATAACACGTATTGTTGATTATGTAACATTCATCTTAATTTCACAAAACTGTGTTTGCTGGGCACCCCCTCGGAGGGGTGCGTCCGACGACCCTTATTTAGATAGGGAAAGTAGGTCGAGTGGCACCTTTTTTTGAAGATTTTTCGAATACCTTTACAACTCTGTTAAAAGAAAATTTTTTNAAAATTTTCTTTAAACAGAGATGTAAAGGTATTCGAAAGACCGTTAAAACAAGGTGCCACTCGACCTACTTTCCCTATCTAAATAAGGGTCGTCGGACGCACCCCTCCGAGGGGGTGCGTACTACAAAAAATCTGATTAGTCTGAAAGGTGTCCGCCTTTAATTAAAAATCGACGTGTCCGAGCTGTTTTTTAAATCTCACTTTTTATATTCAAAAACGGCTCTGTTAAGTTTTCGTTGTTACACACTGTACTATACGCAAAACGATCCCGTAAATCTGTCTTAATAGAAAAAGAAGATATAATCTCATGGCGACGGAGATATCTTCGCTCTATTAGGGAAATGCGTTCTGCTGACAAAAAGACGAAACGTGGACGAAACAGTATCTAAGATCTGGCAAGACACTACTGTAACTAGTTATCGTCAAGCATTTGTGGACGGTTTATCAAGAGGGTTACGCGGACCACCGGGTAAAGGGCAACGACTAATTGTCGCCCATACAGGTAGCGAGAGTGGCTTTTTTTATCCAAAAAAAAACGGGAGATTATCACGAAGACATGGACGCCCAACGCTTTGAAGGATGGTTTGCATCCCTTCTTTCACGAGTCGAACCAAATTGGGTAACAGTAATGGATAACGCTTCTTATCACAGCCGATTAGTAGCAACAGTCACCCTCCCTACTCTACAGATACAGATACATATTCAGTACCTTCTTGAGTCTCTAGTATTCCTAAGATCTGGTAGAAACTCTGAATAATTCAGTTTTCCATCACATATAACAATGAAACAAACATTAAAAGTAGAAAATTATTGAATGTGACATTAATATTGAAAGAATGTAGAGAAACCAGCAGTTTACGAAATTGATTATGATTCATTGGTATTATTTAATACTTTTTATTTTGTAGGTCCAACTTTTGGCAAAAGACATCAACAGTTACTGATGATGTTCTTTGAAGTTGTCATTTATAACGCTGTTAAGCACAGTATGGCAATATGTTTAGTGGCCATGACCGATCCAAACGCGAATCCCAACAAACAAATTCCAGTAAGTTCAATTTTAATACTCGTATATCTTACTTTCATAGGAGAAACACACTTTCTTCAGCTTTTTGAATACCCGTCACTTAATGAAAATTAATAATACTATCCAGGATAATAATTATAAAGTTTTGAAACTACGAATTTAATTCAACAGTACACTTATCAATGTTGTTTGGTGGATCAAAATATCGATATATGGTAAAAAATTATTTTATTCAGGCACGAAGATTTTGGTTTGATATTTTTGATAAGCAATTTTCTGTCACCTCGACATTTCAAGCAGAAACAACAGTTTGTCAAATCTAGCTGTAATTCTGAATATTAGATGCGCAGTAGATCAGCCGGCGGAGTGGGACGAGAGCTCATTACCATCGAGGAACTCGTGTAGCGAACATCGTGTAGTACAGTAAGAATTGGCACTTCTTTAGAAAAATCAATCTCCGATGAGAAAACATCAAGTAACGATAGCAAGATTGTGAAAGACCCATTTCTGACGTGCATCTAGGCAACTTCACAGATAAATACATCTTGCCAGCGTTAGAAAACCAGCGAAGAGAATATGGAATTCCACATGCTATCGCAGTAGAAGGGACAATAAATAAAATTATTAAAAAAATATACGACAGTTTTTTGTCATGAAAATCCAAGAATCATGTCCGTGTTGTTCATTGGAATTTAATTTACTTATTACTACTTCAAAAGCATTGATTTGTTTAAAAAGTTTTGCCCGTTTCCATGACTCTACTTCAAACTGTGATATCTCAGTCAACGCAACACTAGTTGCGTTGAAAATTACCTTTTCCTCACTGATTCTCCACACCGCCATATTTTCGGAGGCTGACATTTTGTATGTAGGTTCTGTTTATGTTGTAGATGTATAAAAAGAGAGGATTTTCGTATATTTCAAGTGAGGCGCCAACCGCAAAGGAAAAACGCTCGTTCATAAAAGGAAGTCAACTTTTCATCTCTGTTCCTCTATGTTCATAAATTTCCGGAGGATGAATTTATGTTTAGTGTCGGCATTGCACCCATGCGGAGCCAGGGCGCTTTGCTAGTCAATATACGACACATGACATTCAAACGGACAAAACTTTTAGAACAATCTAACAAATGAAAAACAATTATACAATATAACAATGAAACGGCTCATTAGTATCAATAAATGCAGAATACTTTATTTTTTCCCAGACCTACGAGTGGACAAACCAGAATATGATTATTTCGATGTACCTATGGGGATACACATTACCCCAAATAGCGGCTGGATGGATCGTCACAACTTATGGACCCAAATGGTTCATGGTTGGGGCAATGATGATGTCTTCACTATTGGGATTGATGATTCCCACCACTGCATCTCTGACTGGCGACGTAGGTGTCATAGTTTGTAGATTTCTCCAAGGATGTTTTCATGCAGTGATGCCAACTGCAACATACACTCTGTTGGGTAAATGGTTACCTATCAGTGAAAGAAGTAGAATGAGTTCTCATGTATTCACAGGTAATGTGTAAATGATTTCAGTCAATGAAAAATGTGTTGTGAAGACTTTTATTTAAACTGAAAATGACAGACATTAGATAACTACAACAACTACAGCAAAAAGCAGCGTTGCTAGTGATTGACATATCAGTAATGAATATTATTGCACAAAAATGAAAAATATGTTGAACATGCTTGGAATTGAACAAACTGGAACTCAAATAATCAGGTGTGCTCAATATAGCAACACCATTGATGACTATGTACTAACAAATTTTGATGTTAATACTGTCGTTCATGATCCCCCAAAGTTAACTGATCATTTATTAACAAAAGTCAATTTGAGTAATTGCAATATATATGTAGCACAAAATATCACAAAAACATACAGAAACCTCAATGATTGTAATATGGACAGGATTAACTTGAGTTTGATATCATGTAACTTTGTTGAGCTGTGTTGATGTAGATATATATTTATGAAGACTTCAAAAGTCAGTGTGAGTCAGTTGTTGACTCAATTGCACCAGAAAGATCATACACTTTGAAGTCAAATAGTCTACTCAAAGAAAAAATACTCTATTATGATGAGAAAGAAAGTTTTTGGCTTTCTACTATTCCATCTTGATACAAAAAACAAGGATGAGGGAGTCTTCCAAGGAAAGGAAGGAAGTAATCAATTCTGAATTGAGTAACTCTATACATGGATGTATAGATCATGCAAAGAAGTAACTTTCTACACATCCATGTATAGAGTTACTTAATTTAGAATTGATTACTTCCTTCCTTTCCTTGGAAGATTCCCTCATCCTTGTTTTGTGTATCAAGATGGAGTAGTAGAAAGCCAAAAACTTTCTTTCCCAAGAATTAATCACTCCTAAAAATATAACCCCTTCAATTCAAACTATTATGATAAAATTGATCAAAATAGGTCAAATCCGAGGATCATGTGGAAAACATTCAGACAGCTTATAAGTCTAAAAACGAATAGCAATACGTTTACTGATGGTATTTATTTCAAAATAAACGGTCAGTCAGTCATTCATAAAAATAATCTAGATATTGCAGAATCATTTAACAATTATTTTATTGAAAAAAATTGTGAACACTATTGATCAATCTGATTCACTTCATGAGAACAATGTTATATTGATTAACAACTCCTTCGAGAAATTCAAAGTGTTGGAGTTAGCAGATCTGTCTAAATTGATCAACGGATTGGAAATGAAATACAGCAGTGGAATATTCAATTGCAAACTTATTAAAAAAAAACGTTTGGTGTTACAGGTCATGCATTGTTGCATTTTATAAATACATCTTTGAGCACTGGCAGATTCCCGAAGGAGTTCAAGACCAGTGTCCTTGTGCCAATGCAGAAAGTCCGTAACACAAATAAATCCTGGGAATTTAGACCAATCAACACTCTGCCTTGTATTGAAAAAATATTAGAATTCGCATTTTATAATCAACTCATTGAATATCTAGAAAATAATGATATTTTACTAAAACATCAGTCAGGTTTCAGAAAACATCATTCATGTTAGTCTGCATTACAAGTCACAATATCAAAATGGAAAGAATCAATAGATAAGGGGCATTATATCATAGCCGTATTTTTAGATCCTAAAAGAGCTTTTGGGACAATCGATCGCCACATATTACTAAATAAACTGTAAAGTATTGGTATCAGGGAAACTGTTTTGTTATGGCTGACTGATTATTTATTACAACGCAAACAGGTAACCAAAATAAAGGATTCAGTATCATCATCTCGCGATGTCATTTTCGGGGTACCTCAGGGGAGTGTTTTGGGACCTATATTACACATATATTGCACCTCCGAGGGGGTGCGTACTGCAAAAAATCTGATTAGTCTGAAAGGTGTCCCCCTTTAATTAAAAATCGACGTGTCCGAGCTTTTTTTAAAATCTTACTTTTTATATTCAAAACCGGCTCTGTTAAGTTTTCGTTGTTACACACTGTAGATTTGTCAGTGTTCCTCTTTCAGTAGATAATTTTGATAAAGAACTCAATATCGTTCAACAAATTGCAGTAAACAACGGATTCAAAGCTAAATCAATAGACATATTACATTTCAAAAAAAGTCTATGCAACAGCATATTTTTGACAAACAACAGAAAAAGTGGTCTCATTTTTGGATAAACAAGATATTAAAATTGCATATCGAACAGATAATACATTGCGAAAGTTAGTTTAAAAATATGATAAATCAGAAGTATATAAATCAAATTGTGGAATATATTGGTCAAACCGGCAGAACATTTAGGAATCGTATCTGGGAACATCGTATGAGCCATGCTAGCCAACAAATATTAAATTTCCACTGCTATGGTCAACAATCAGATTATTGTATGAATGGATGAAACAATAGATTACCTAGATTGGAACCGTGAAGTACCCCGAATATTCCGAATGTGTGACTTATCAAAAATTGTTTATCTTCAGGTTCGGCAATCGGAACTGTGATTTCTATGTTGTTGAGTGGTTATATCGCGGGAAGTTCGTATGGTTGGCCCATGGTATTCTATGTGTTTAATGGTTCAGGACTAGTATGGGCCATTATTTTCTGTTTCATCGGCAGTAATTGTCCCGCCGATCATCCAACAATCAGTATGCAGGAAAAAACATTCATTGAAACATATTCGTTTTCTACCGATAACAAGGTAATTGGGTATTTAGTATGATTTTCAATTCAATTTCAATTTCAATTTATTCACATATGGAAATAGACCAAAAAAATTAAATTTGTTTTGTGTTTCAGTAAAATGGCACAAGCATCGCCATACAAGGCAATTCCCACCAATGCAAATGGAGATGAATCTTTTGGTAATGATGAAAATCTTCCAGAAGCTTCAGAGCTGAGTCGTGGTATGTTATAGTTTAGTTTTCATTGATGAACAGAAACACAAAATAAGGAGTGGTACAATGTCAAACTGAATTGGTGAAAACTCAGAAAAATAATCCGGCCCATTTTACTGTTGTCACCGTGAAGGTGGCTGTATTTCCATTTGTGATATTCAAGTCCACGATAAAATGCGAATATAGGTCATACGTAGCATCTTTAAACTTGATTTTGAACTAGTGCACCTCCCTGTAGATGACTTGCGCTTTCAACCACTTGATTTTATGTTGAAGGGTTAAAAATGTTTCGTTATTACCCATTCCTATCTTGGTGTGTTTTTGCATGATGCATGGCAATACACACTTCGAACGAGCTCTCAGTTTCAACTTTCATTCATATGGTATCAAATAAAAGTAATTTTTGGAGTTTTTATTCATATCTGTTAGCTTGGTTTTGCAACGTTGTCTATCTAAATGTTAGCTAACGAGGGAGCCCAAAAAAGGCCCAGAGTTTGGTTCGTTGAAGAACAGAATGGTTTATCCAGGAATCTAGAAGAAGAAGCATTATCCAGAATATGGTAGTAGTTCTGTAAGCAGAGAGAAGCCATTACAATCAGTGCTCTGTTGGCTATTATCCCCAAGGTTGTTTGAAAAGATAAGAAAAATTATGGCTGGATACAATATCAGAAAATTTCTTATTAGTCAGTGGACCTTCAATTTTGGAACGGGCACATATACAGACCGGTTTGCTGCTTATTAGCCACTCATCAGTGCAAGATAGTGGCCATCATCGACCTTAAGTCAATGATATTCCATAATTCGTTGAGGAGCCCTATATAAAAGGAGGCAATTATGCCTAGGTATGTTTTACTCAGAGAGCAAATCTAACCCCATTTTATAAACGTATTGTAATATTTTTTTGTAGATGCAATACTTGAATAAAACTTGAAAAAAAAACTTGAAACTTGAAGCATCCATAAGATAGAACCTAAAGATGATCGAAGTTCTGTGGTATTGCAAGGTGAAGGAACATTTCGAATCGTATGTAGTCCTTCTTCTATAGTATGAAGTCCTATTTTATAAATTTTGTATTCAGAAAGAGCCAAGGGTGTTTGCAATACTGAGTGTTTGGTTTGTAGTGGTCACATTCCGCTATAGAATCCGTTTCAGAATTTGTAGATGTACTCTTTTCTATCAGTTGCAGTTATTATGATGTCATGTAAGTAACATACCGTTTTATAATATAATTTTTCAATATTTTACAGAATTTATCCACCCCTTGGATTAAAATTTTTACCTCATCATGTTTTTGGGCACTCGTACTAGCAGAATTATCATTTATCTGGGGTTATTTCACATTAGTTTCACAAATTCCAGCTTACCTGAATTACACAATGAAAATCAACATAAAATCGGTAAGTACTGAAAGTTGCAAAAGTCTTTCTCAAAATCCAACATTCATTGGGTTAGTAATTCCTTCTTTCTATCCATAATGCTTGCTCATTGACTCTTTACCCAGTAATTGAAAGTTTGAAATTATTCTAAATATTGGGTTGAAACTCCTCAAAGACAAGATTTCATGAGCTTTTTTGAGGTTCCCTTTTGAAATCATTGCAAATGTTAAGCTGAAAAATTTAGCGACAGCAGAAAAGCACAAGAGTCCTAGCTGAGATACTTGAATTTGAACAAGATTGTAGACTATTCCGTTGGTCAGATAAAATCCACTATGAAGTGCACACACTGTGGACACTATCAGTAACCTTTGATCCTTTCTGGGATTTATCTCTTTCCATACCACAAGGAACTGGCCAATTGGGTTTGTCCATTGCTTGGATTCTTTCACAAGAGAGGAAACTCTGGATGGAGATGAAAAACCAATGTGTTCGAGGTGCAAGCAAAGAAGTAACTGTACACACTGACGATCATCTTGGGTTCATCCAGGATTGGAGACCAGCTCCCTTACCTTTTAGGCTGATGTTGGTCTCAAGAAGGACCAATAGGTACATGACTGAGTGGTTGACGGCATGAAGTCCTTAGACATCAGTGCCGCCCTTCGCGGGATACCCCTACCTGGCTGGGGTGGGATGGATGGAAAAGTTATTCATCCTTTAACGGGGGACATGAGGGCCTCATTCGACAGAGTGTCGGGGCCTTCTGTATCGGAAGGGGTCGTCTACAGCATAATCTGTGGCTTCCCTAACTAGCGGGTTTTCATGAGCTTCCGAAAACTCTCTCATTCCTTGACTGAATGGACTGCCGAATGGAAGGCAGTCCATTCAGTCGAGGAATGGACTGACAAAATGGAAATGTTTCCAAAATGGAAATGTTAGTCGGAGCCGCTTGTCCCCAGACGCCTGAAGCGTACATGATGACAGACTTGAACATCGTGTTGTAGATCGTGATTTTGTTCTTTAAGCTTACACTTTCTATTGATCAGAGGGTACAGACTGGCTATCCGACCCTCGATCTTAGATTTAACGCACATGATGTGCGGGTTCCAAGTGAGTCTGCGGTCTATCAAAAGGCCGAGGTACTTTACCCGCGCTTGCCAGTCAATCTCCCTTCCAGAGATTCTCACTTTAAGTAACTGTACAAAGTCTTTATCAATCTATATGTTTCCTCGTATTTTAGTAATTCATTTGAAAAGATTCTCTCCAACGGGAAGATTCTATCGACTTTTCTTCAGATGGATTAGATATGAGCAGTTATGCAGCAGACAATGTGGCTCCTTGTCATTATAATCTATATGCACTTTCAAAACACCGTGGGTCTACGTACAACGGGCGTTACAGCATATTGCAGACACTCATATAGTGGCACGTGACATAAATACAACGATTCACACTTGTTCCCAATTTCGCCAAAATCACTAGTGAGTGAGGAGGCATATGTCCTCTTTTATGAACAAGAGGGAATGTAGCAGCACATTTGAGTTTTCTTTCTTTTGGACCCACGACCCGACTTTTGTAGACGTTAATGATCTGTTACTTTTTTGTTAAGTTTTGGTTTATTTTTTTATGTTTCATCTTTTATTGTATGAAAACTGTGTTCTACTCTAGTTGAAACTCCTCAAAGACATGCTTTCTCGAGCTTTTTGAGGTTTCCTACGTTTATTTTACCAAACTCTGCTTACTTCAATAATGTACTGAAATTTATAATCGTAGTTTGCGCTGGTCAGGCCCTATCCCCCGAAGCCCCGATACATTCGGGAGGGCGCGCCAGCATTATCAACCAACGACCACTCCCCACACCGTGGGGTAAGTGATCATTGGGTCCGAGAATCATGTGCCCTGAGCAAGCACAGCAAGAATAGAGTCTGCGGAGAGAAAATCTCGATAATTTATCCATTTCTCCTCCTCTTTCGTTTAAAAATATAAAATTTACAGTACGCCATGAAGTATTTATCAGGAATTTGATGAATGTGAGATGTTACAGATTTCAGGGGCGCAACTGAATTTGCCAAGTTATACTGATGTATGAATTTGAATCCTTTGGAGTTTTTCTGCTATTGCTCAACAGCAGCATGTAATTTCAGTATTCAACTATACAGGGTGTAACTTAAGTACGTTAAAATATTCAAGTGACGTATTTTAAGAAAAAAAGTCTATATGAACTTGTGTCCGGAAATGCTTCGTTTCGGACGCGCAACGCGAATAGAAACAATTGCATAAAAGGGTCATGGCTGATGAGTTTTCAGTTTTTAATATATTGTAATACTTCATTAGGATCTCTTATTTGATTATTAATTGAACGCAATCTTTGCTTTTGTTCCAGAATGGTGTTTTGAGTTCCTTACCCTCATTCGCTAAATGGTTATCATCTTACATTTTCATTTACGTAGCGAATTTATTGATTACCAAAAATATTTGTAGCATTGGAAAAACCAGGAAGATCATGACAGTTCTGAGTAAGTTCAATAATGTGACAGTTCAACAACGAATCAGTTTTGATATAGAATCCCAAAATTGAATTTCACCAATTTGAATGTGGCCGACATGTGTTTTTTTCATTAACATTAGTGTGTTGTGTAAAAACGTGACAAAAGATCAGAAATCTCATAGAAAATGAATGTATGATCTTATCTAGAGTTTCTTTGAGTTGAAGCATAGCTTAAAAAAGTTGTTAAGGTCTTTTTACACGTATAATCAATGTGTTTCTCCACGGCAAAACAATCCGGAAAGTAGCTTTCACATAGTTATCTCCGGCCTTGAAAATTTACATTCTTTGATGTTTCTTCCAGTTGAGATTATGATCGACCCAAGTTCCCAAAAATTATGTACATTCTGATGGGTTGATAGACTCATCTTTAACAAAAAGATTAAAATAATGTTTTGTGACCTTCTTACTGAATCAATACTGATTTGCTTGCATTCACAATAATTTTGTTGGAATTTCACCAGGCTATGAAAAGGTCTACAACAGCATTCAGTTTCCATTGGAGTTCCTCTAGTGTTTGAGCTTCTTCAGCTATAGATGTGTCATGTGCGTATAAAGGCATCATTTTAGTCCTAACACGGAACAAATTGAAGAATAAGATAACTTCAGGATGTCACTGTTTCGTGACGGTGTGCGCAGGCGTCGTAAAAATTTACTATCATAATTTTTCCCTAACGCATCAAAAGAAATATAACTTCAATAAATAATTCATTTCTTCCTGATATATTTAGCACACAACATAATAAAATATTCAGGTTATGCTTGTAGTGCCCACGAAATTTCGCTTTTTTTTGTTTCAGGTTCAATGATTCCGTGTGTAGCTTTGATTTTGCTTGGAAATAGTAGAGCAGGTGAAGGAGGAAAATGTGTTGCTTTGTTGATCGTAGCACTCGGATTCGTCAGTGCTAACTATAGTGGGGCTGTTGTTAATTCTTTAGATCTTTCGCCGAACCATTCCGGTGTCCTTACCGGTATCAATTATCAGATATCTATGATGTTGGCAGCCCTGGGGCCGTTGACAGTAGACTTCTTTGTTGTTGATAAAGTACGTGCTGGTAAGGCTAACTTCCACATCCATTCACTATTTTCTAAATCGGCAAAAGGGCGCTGCTTCTCATNTTTTCTATTTCTTGGGAAAATCAAAGTTTCAAAAATTATTGACTTTACTGGCCTTCCAGCCATATTTTCCTGTTATTTTTCACTTTTTTCCATCAAAATATAAGTTTATGAATTTCTTTTCGCCTAGATTCCTGCTACCTTGATGGTCAATATCTCGGATGAACTCTTTCTCTTTGATGTGGAAATTAACTGTGCATCTGTGCGAAATTTCCAAATCAGCATCATCCATCATTTCGAAATTTTAATACATCACTTTTTATTTGTAGTTGAAAATGTTTTTTCTTGCCATTTTCAATTGTTTCATTTCTTATTTGATTTTTCAGCTACTCGTTCTGAACCTTCAAAGTTAATATATAGTTTTGGTTATAATTATACTTACTAATACTATTTTTTATAACCCCCCTGACATCAAATCGGAGTTGATTTTGCCTCAGAATTTTTAAATAGTAATAAAACACAAATAATGCAAATATCAGCAAATAATCATTCAACTGTTAATCAAGAAACAAAAAGCGTAAAACTGCTTGGATTAGTGCTGGACCACAGACTAAACTGGCAGACACATATTGATCAATTAGTTGAAAAACTATCTAGTTCCTTATTCGTTTTACGACAATTGAAAACAATAACTAATTTTACAACTCTTAAAACTACGTAGTTTTCACTGTTTCACTCGCACATTAGCTATGGCATTACTCTCTGGGGTAATTCCACCCATGTGATTACTTCGCCATTCGGAAAAAAATATTGAAGAGTCATCAGAATTAGAAAAGCAAGTTATTCAGGAAGCTACGGACTGGTTTAATAGCCTATGTGTGAATAAAAGCAAGGCACAAACAGTTATGTTCTCGCTGGCTCATAATCTCTCAAATAATGTGAAATGTCTTGGTATAACCATTGATTCAAAGTTAACTTGGAAACCCCATATTGACAAACTAGAAAAAAATCTATCGTGCAAAGTCTATGCAATCAGACAGATAAAAAATAAAGTCGGTAATGAAGCTGCCCATACCGCTTGTCATGCAATGTTTCATAGTTCCTTAATTTATGGATTGATAAACTGGGGCACATCTGTTCATATCTCGAGAATATTTAAAATTCAAAAGACAATCATTACGATGTCATCAAGCTTATTCCGTGACATTAAAAATCGTAATTCATGTATGAATTGTGTGTATTTTCTATAATGCTGTCCAATTTAGCACTGAAGAGCCTTAGGGCAAGTGTCTTAAGGCGAAACATCGGTGTATACCAGTGAGGATGACAGTGAGGATGACAAATGGAGAGCTGTGAGAATTGGTTTATTAAGTTCAATATATCAACTCTGCCATTATGTGTAATATACTGCAATTTGATACACATTCATAAAAATTTCAAAAGTTTACTACAAACGGTGACAACCATTCTTATAATACTAGGATCAAGGATAATATTAGAGCACCAAACCAAAGACTAGAAATAACAAGGAGATGTAACTCATACATATCGTTATACAATGCACTGCCCCAATCAATGAAAAATGCCACCCTCGTTAATTTCAAAGGGAAACTGAAAAAACATCTCTCAGAGAATACGTTTTTTGTACTTGTATCATATACAATTTTTATGTACTACCTACTCCTTTTCGGTAATTTTATTTGTAATTTACATATATTTTATACATTATTGACATGTCATAGCACTGAGGTGTACTGCTCACTACTTGACCAATAAAAAATCTAATCTAATAATTTATTGGGTGTCGAAAAATCCCTTCTTTTCAGTGATTCACGAACAGATATTCGCAAACCATCACATGGAGAAAGTTACGACCCTTCATCTGGGGAAAAATTGATTTTGCAATTCGCAGAAGAAAGTGGAGAGAAACAGATAGATAGATAGATATTTATTTCACTACGGTATATAAAGGTACATTAGTAGCAAGTCGGTGGTACAGCATGTAGATGAACAGCATAACTGAACATAAAACAGTAACAGTAAATTATAGAGAAAAAACATTATCAAATAAAATATACAGAAAAGTAATTGAATAATATGTGCATAAAGTTTCACAAAGAAAGTAAACATAAAATAATAAACATAAGATACAGTGCATTTCTTCAATGTCCCCCCTTTTTATTTTTTGAACAGGTCAACTCAAAAAATTTAAATTTAAGATAATGAACTTCTTGACTTATGAACAGCCTATTCGATATTTCACGCCGAACATTTTCGAACACAGTAACGTCAATATTTCTACAAATATTTATCATTCTTTGCCGTATATTCAATATTGAAGCAGGTACAATTTCGTACGCCTTTTGCTTGAAATATCCCCACATGAAAGTCCAAAGGTGTCAAATCTGGCGAGTGGGCTGGCCATTCTGTAGGACCTCGATCGCCAATCCAACTACCGGGAAAAGTAGTATCCAAATAGTCCACACATCTTTGTTAAGAGCTTATTTTGAACCCAACTGCTGCTGAATTGCTTGTTTACCCCATTTTTATTTATAAAGATGTTGAAGTAGAAAGCCACTGAATTTACATTCAGTGCTATACGAAGGGAAGAAAAAGAAAATTAACATCATTTTTCTTACTTAGTGAATAATAAAACAAATTGGGATACTTGGATATCAGACAGTGGATCTGATATATGACGTCAAATTTTGAGAAATACATAAATTTCACAAAACGAAACACAGTTTTAGAAATAGCTAGTAGAAAGACGATCCTATCAACAGGTTTTGGAGATATTGAACTGGAAATTGAACTGAAATTGGAAGAAAATTGAAGGAGGAGCTGTGAGTTGGTCCAGCCGTAAGCAACACTGCGTTACACTAAGTACTGTAGCTGTTTTTTATTTCGTAAATGTTGTACGATTCGAAATTAATTGTTTGCTTCAGGAAATTATTTAATGTTCCGCCATTATGCACTAGGTGAAGACATTGACTTTATATTCTAGGGTTATGAATTATTTATCAGGAGCTTCAAAATGATCTGTCACAAGACCTCCACTTTCTATTTAATTCTTTTTCCAGATGACACCCAATCGCTTACTGCAAAATAAAGTATTCATACATGAAATTCATTATCCCAAATATCCATTTTTTGAGTTGATGGAGGTACTCAACCGGGTACAAGGTACCCCCTCGTATATTAATCTGCCGCGCTTTAGTAAATCCCGAAATCCCCGCTTGGGCTTCCCTGTTATAAAGAGTGGTGTTCTGGTTCTGGTGTGACCAGAACCTGTCATTGGCATCGCTTAAGGCTTTTTCAAACAAAGATTGAACACCTGGACTGTAAGAAGATTGTCGGAAGACAGTGTGTGTCGCTTCTGTCTGGAAAATGATGAAACAGCAGAGCACATACTTTGTGGCTGCCCCGCAGGTTTTCAGAGTTAGGCAGAGCCGTTACTCTCACCATCTGTCTTGAAAGACCACTCACCTTACAAAGTATTCGGCTTCGTTAGGAAGCTGGGTTTATTTGGTCGAGTGTAAATAGGTGTGAGCCACCATAAACCCTTGCGGGTTCCGGTTGAGGGTCGAATAGACCCACTCACTTTGGACCTAACCTAACTTAACACTTCCTGTTATTTTCATAATGATAAATGTTTTAAAGGAAAGGTAGGAGATGGAAGTAAAAGTTGTTCCGATAAACCAGTAAATTTTCGACTGAAGCAAACGTTTTGAATATTGAGCACTTGAAATTTAAGGGAAAAAATATGAATGAAAAATATTTTAAAATTTTTTGTGTGTAATTTCTACGTCAACTCAGACAGCAGTAATGAAGTAGTGTTGAACAGAGAACTTCTCTAGTCACCAATTAAATATTGAATAACAACATCGTTTATTGGAGCCTCTGGAGACACCCTACATTTTGTTTTATGAGAGAGAGGACATTGTTGGATCAAGATCTTCAGATGATGTGGTGCTGCAGGTTTTTCCGGGTTTTCCTGCAGCTGAAAAAGCAAATGCGCCACTGGAATCAATGAAGTCGCCCCGGAGCGCCAATTAATTTTTATTGTTGTATTTATTTTATTTTTATCGTTGTCGAAATAAATCTTATTCACATCGTTTTTGCTGCCTCGCGTTTTTTTTAATTTCTTTGAATTCTTCAAGGGCAATGTTTCGTGAAATGAGACGGTAATATTTCAAATTGATAAGTCTGAGCTACATTCTTTTTACGAGTCAGCTATTTAGGAGAAGACTCATTTGCATCAATAATATGAATAATATAATCGTTATCTTTGGTTACAAATATTTGAAAGCACCGAACTAAACAAAAATATTTTTTAACATTTACATTGTCAATTATAAAAATCTATAAAGAATTCATCTTGTTCAAGTTGAGAAAATTCTGCAACATTACATGGCTTTCTAGGTGACTCGGGAAGTTATTAACATTGTTACCCAGAACACAAGGCTGATGAACTGAGTAGTCGATGCCGCTGACAAAAAAACTTATGAAAACCAGATGATTCGATAGAAAACTCCATTAATTCCCGTTTTCGCTATCTCCGCTTTCTACAACTTCAATAAATATGTTGAAAGAAATGTCAAGTGCCTGATGTTCACATTATGAACATCAGTTCGATAAGTTATTTTGTTATTGAGGTAGGGAGGTGTTCTACTGACAATAACTTTATGAAATAATGTCGAAGAATGAAGAGTCCGCCTATCGTACATTTTCAGCCACCTGTGTATGAGAAGTCGGTTCTCTTTTCTTGATACCGTATGAAAATCTCAGAGCTCCGACTCTAAAGAAGAGAAGAGAGTGAGGAAGAAACGCGGGTCAGTCAGTTCAGAAAAAGGAAAAAAGTCAAAGAAGGATTCTAGTGACAGTGACGTTCCTGCTGAGAAAAAGAAGAACAAGATAGTTCCGATGAAACTGATAGAGAAAAATCAAAAAAACATAAGAAGGACAATAGCTCCTCGAATAGCGATGAAGGTTTTTAAAAAAAGAAGATTCCGATGATGGAGGGGATACAAAGAAATGGAAAAAAGACAAGCAGCATAAGAAGAAGAAACACTCGAAGAAACATAAAAAACACAAAAAACAAAATCAGGAACCTATAAACGGTCAGTTACAAAGATTTGTAAATTGATCAGTGATACAGATTCTCGACGGAAATGAATTGAAGAATAATATGTCAAATGCAGTGATGTCATCACAAGGGGGAGAATCTTGTTGCTTTTAATCAATTTTGTTCAGTTTTGTTAACTTAGTATGTTGAAATAATTGATCATGGTTTGTTCATAAAAAAAAGACGATTTTGACATTGAAAATAATTTGAAAGTTATAAAAATAAAGATATTGACTTGAAACGTTTGATTCCTGGTTCATTTTGACTTTCAATCAAAGGAAATCACAGCAGGACTGACTAGTCCGAACAGGGAGGTAGATCTAGAACGATCTCCATGGTTGTACTTAAACACTGATTTACTCAAAACTGAAATAGATTTGTGGTAAGACTACAGCAAATATGACTTTTTGGTGATCGTGCAAAGTTCAGGATTGGTTTTTGAGTACTGATCTAGAAGACTAACAAATAGTACATCACGGTTAGGCATTCATATGTAGGCTCATTTGCGTTCTGATTAAGACCGCTACTTATTGAAAAAGCCACTGCTTCGCAGTCTTGTAATCACATCAGTAATCAATAACTCCATAATCAATTCGTTGTTCGCACAAGAAAATAATATTTCGTTATGCGTATCTAAATACTCAATATAGGGATTTCATACAGCAATTTCCTTTCTTTTCCAGCTATTTACTTAATTGTGATATGTCGAGCCAATATGAAGCTGTTCCCACAGAAACCGTTTATGTGATAGAAGAAAATTCTGATAAAGCAGTAAACTCACAGGTTGCTAAAAACAATGGTATGTTATTAATGTTCATCTCAAACATTCGAAGTTATTTTCATTCAACTACAACCTCTACATCTATCCAATCAATTTCCTTCATCGATATCATTTTAATCAAAATCAAATCATCAGCATGTTTTCAAACATGAATTGGAACACAAAAACTCAATTCAACATTATACGAGTACTTTCAGTGTAGGTGAAAACTATCTACTGGTGAAACAATGCCACTGCAAGAGATTACAGCAGTAAAAACTCTTTCCGGAGCAGGTATTAGCACAAACACCGGAACTGTCGGTGAAGAACAAAGTCGCTGCTGTGAATATGCAGTTTCAATCTTACTATACTCGTTTGGAGCAGTGAAATGGACCTGGGAGAAGCTGTACCAATTCGAAATGAAGACCAGAAAAATGATGCATCTTCATGGAAGTTTCCCCTGACAACTAGGAGGCCGTAGACTTTTGAGTTTGGAGTGTCTACATGACAGAATGGTACTGAATGGTGCATGGTCAGGAACCATGAGAGAGCAGGAATTGGAGCATTTCTCTTTGGGGCAGGTCCCAAGTGGCTGATGAACTTGGCTTAGTGTTCGACACTGAACGAGGTGATCACAACTCCGTCATCGAGTTGGAACCTGTCTGGGAAAAAGCCCATATAAAAGCCACAGAGATCACTTTCACTTCTGCGGCATAAGTCACTGCACCATCAAGCATCAAAGCACCTGACCTCGCTTTCCTCAGGTTGAGTGAGTTGAAGTCGGAAACTGAGGGGTTGATCATGGCCAGCCAAGATGATGTCTTCAATACCTTAATCTACCGTAGTCGCGTGATGGGTATAAAAGTTTCTGCCACAAGGTGCTTGATAACCTAATTTCCTTGCTGACAGCTTGCTCAGCATATGCGGTCGTCTCGGCCTATATTCATCGACATATCGCGGTACTTAGAGTACTTTATTACCACCTACAGCAATTTTACGGTATGTGGGGATGGTACCACATTCATTAGCTCATACAAGCTAATAAGCCTGATGTAGTTTCTCTCGATCATCAGAGAAACACGATATTTGTTGTGGAGTTATCAGCTCCTAGCGAAACAAATATTATTCGAAAAGAAAAGGAAGTACAATTCAAGTAGGTACGCGTTCTAATGAATTTCCAAGTACAATTTATGTTCTGAGGCATGTAAAGCACGTGAACACGAGAACTCACCAGAGTGCCAATAACAATATCAATTATTGATTATGTTCCAGATACACCAGCAACTAATGTCTTCATCTCATTTCAGGTCCAATATTTGGAAAAAGGCATCAGCAGGTTCTCATGCATGGATCTCTGTTATTTCTTACGGCATGTATACGATCGTCCATGTCAATTGGTATCGTCGCCATGAATGATCCAACAGCAAGTATCAACCCAGATATTACTGTAAGTTGAACATACAGCAAAATTACACAACTTTGATTCCATTAGGCGTGAAAGAGACAGAAACATACATACATGTAATATTATACTGAACAGAATAACGTATTATTCAAACTCAAACAGATTCCTTATTTATTGTATATCTAATTTATTAAAACGAATACAGCTACAACAAAAACTAATTCGTCGCCATGCTGGTGCCGATAATGAAGGTCACTCAGTGCTGCTCCACGGCAAAAAAAAATTGTACGAAATCGACAAATGAAAATGTATGCTTTTCGCTGTAATTGTATAGCATCAATGGTCGCCAACACTGTCATCAGAATAATTGACAAGTGACAGCTTGCCGCATGATGCAAAGATGGAATAAAACGATAAGCGCATGCGCAGACACTCCATCGTATGTGAAATGTAAATATTTTGAAGTGGTTATTGCAAATATATGGATTTGATTACTATTTGCATTAATATCAATTGAGAATTCTGCATTCACTAATCTAGCTTTAGCTTACATTATGGCCGTGGTTCGAATCACGCTCACAGCGCTCATAGCGTACCAACGCCCGGTCCGATTCGTGGTTTTCTCGCTCACCGTTAGCGCTGTGAACGCTATGACGTCACATGTGACGTCACACCGTAGTGATCACAGTACTCACGGATCAGATCGTTAGCACTCTGAACATTGACGTTATTTTGCGCCATTTATTCGAACAATCGAGTGTTTTATTTCTGTGGATTCAAGCGTCCGAAATAAAATTTATTAAAATGTCTGTGAGTTTTTCCGTGTCAGTTGAAGTAACTGGCGAGATAGAAAATCTGGGAATCGTTTCTTCGACGTAACGTTGAATACGAGGCCTAAGCTCCAATTTTCCTCGCTTCTTGTTTAACACGAGAATTGTGTTAACCAGTTCATCTTCTGAGCTACTCGATGATGACGAAATATCTAATATATCTTCCACATCAATATCACTCTCGTCACTTTCCCCGATTGCAGAAAATGCTAGAAATACAAGCATTTTCCGATCTTCATGAGCTACACCACATACTCCACTCATGTTTATCTCAAAAAATGCATTGTTAGGTTATGTTTAACTTGTGGAATTCGTAAGCACACTCACAAGTGGTCCGAATTATTAACACTGCAAACAGACGTTGGCGCGTTCACGTAAATCGGACCCGACGTCAGCAATGTAAACGTCGTAAATGCTGTGAGCACAATTCGGGTCACGGCCTATGTATCAAGTTAAATGACAACACAAAGTCTCCTAAAACAAAAATCAAGAGGGGTGAGGTGAACTACCAACTACCATTCATAAATATTTTTTTAAAATTCTTTTCTCACTGTGAATTTATTTTTCTTTTAGCGTCAGCGGTTTTCGACAGATTTGACATTCGACTGATCTGAAAAAAAATGTTTTGTACTCTGTGATCGACGTGATCGTGATCTATGACTTCTATGAGTTCTATGACAGACGGATATGACTATCATAATGAGACGAAAGACAGAAATAGACAGATTACTCACTATCGAAGGACGAAGTGATTGAAATTTGTGAATATATATCGTGGCCTCGTTCGAATCAATTCAAAACCAACTAAAATCATAATGTATGCTTTTAGTCAATGTGGTATGCATGTACGAAAAAATATTGAATTGTATAGCAATTCGTACAATTGTATAGCCAGAATCCGCTCTGAGGTCACTTTTCTGTCTCTTAAAGCCAACTGTCACAAACAGCAGTGACTACTAATACGCCTTAACCACTATACAATACATACATACATCCTCAAGAACTTCCATATTTATATTAGTAAAGATAGATTTTATAAAGCGTATCATTAATGTGGATATTAATGGGACGCTTTATAGCGATTATATTGTAAAGTGATTATATTATAACGAAAACCAGGTTGTTAAGTAGATGTGAGTTCTTCATCTTCATTATGTTCATTGTGACTCATCAACTTTACAGTTTGTCTTGCGAAATATGTCGCAATCATAAACATCTGCTTGAGAACCACGTTTTTACACATTCTTGAATTAGATTCTATCTAGGGAAACGTAACGAGTGAGTTTTTCTTAGGCATGTATTTTTTAATTATTTTGTCGCGTTGAACAAAAATCGCGACATTTTCAAATGAAATGAAAATGGCAATTGGGTTCAAGCGTTTTTTGTAGCGTGTCAGCTTCGAAGAGAATCCGTAGGAATAGGTCATGTGCTTCTTATACAAACGAATGTATTCCGATGAAAAATGAATCCATGTGTTGTATATTTCATTTACAAGCATGTAAAGGAAAGAAATTTCCAAACATTTTGGACTATCTGTATCTGTAGAGTAGGGATGGTGAGTGAAGGCCCACAGCACTCTGGCCACATGTGATCTGTTGTACATCCTCCCGAGGAGTTGTCCTCCTAGGTCATCGTCCATCTTGTCCTTCCCAGGAAGGTGGGCAGGTCCCTAAGAGACTCGCTGAACACACACACTCTCTTATTGATGATAACTCGGGACGTTCGCATAGGACATGCCTGACAGTTTCATCTTCCTGTTCACACATCCTGCATAGTGGTGTGTCCATTACTGTTAAGCGTGGGTTTTTCCTGGTCATCGCGAGATATTTCTTCAGCGCCATCTTCCCAGGGACGCCCAGGGTGATCCTAGCAAGACTGCATCCTTTGATTCCATCCCATCTCTTTAGGGGTTGAGCATGGGTGTGAAGTTAGGCTAGTTCCGCAATTGTCGAAGTCATCAGGCTGTAGGTGCCACTGGGTCCTAAAATTCTTAGTCCAGCCGCTTCCTTGGTTAAAAAGTCGATAATGCGATTACCTTTACCCCTGTCGTGCCCTTTGATCCACCTCAGGATAATGTTATTATTTACCGAGGCTTTGGCTGAATCTTGGTGGCAGTCTAATACTAGTCCTGAGGTAACATGTTGTTTGTTCGAGACTAATAGGGCTTGTCTGCTATCAGTGCGGATCGTTATGTCTTGCCAGAAATTCCTTTCTTGGTAATTCCTTTTGTGACGATTGATATACTAGCCAGTTCTGTTTGAACCACGCTGGTATTTTTTCCCATTCCCCACTTGATCCTTAGGCTCAGTGATCTGGAGTACACTCCACATCCCGAGCCTTCTTTGGTTTTTGAGCCGTCTGTATATATGCGTATTGGATTTGCAGCATCTGACTCTGTGTTCTGTTTCATTTGTATTCTGTAGGGTTTATCAAACACACACCTGGGTTCAGTTACATCACTGACCCATTCCTACTTCGAGGTTCACACCAGCCGTGCGCAATCGTAACATGGTCATTACGCAACCTCCTTAACGTACAGGTCCAGAGGGGTCAGGCCAGTAATTAATTCCATTGCCGCGGTTGGTGTTGTTCCATGGCTCCTGTGATGTTTGAACAAGCCAATCGCTGTATTTGATATAATTTTTGGATGGCCGTTGCTTGTAGAACTTTCGGTCCCCATGCAATGGCTCCGTACGTTTACATAGGTTTTATTATTGCAGTGTAGATCCAGGCGACTACACGGGGTGAAAGACCCCATGCGCGTCCCACTGTCCTCCGACATTGCTTATAAGCCACATATTCTCTACTATGTAAGTGAGAGTTCCATGTTAGCTTCCTATTGAGGATAGTACCAAGGTATTTCACCTCTTCAGAGAAGTTTAGTTTGCTTTTGAAGATTTTGGGAGATTTTAGGCCCGATGAACTGCTTTTCCTGGGAAAACAGTGAGTGTTCCTTACACCATGTTTCTATTAATTCGAGTCCATCCTGCGCCCTATCGCACAGTGTGTTCACAAATTTGTCGGTCTGCATGATTACTACGTAATCTGCATTTGCAAATGTGTAGAATTCATTATTGTTGAGGTGATTAATCTGGGTATCCAGAACTATGTTCCAAAGAAGGGGTGACCATTCCTTTCACTGTGATGTCTTCTACATTGATACTTATTGCTCTACTAGAGAGCACTTTAAGTGCTTCCTTTAGAAACGAATATATCCTATTGGAAAATGAATCCATGTGTTGCATATTTTATTTATAAGCATGTAAAGGAAAGAAATTTCCAAACATTTTGGACTATGAATCCACTGAATTCTGTATTAATCTTCAGGTGCGCATACTATACAGTTCATGAAGCAACAATGGAGAATGTTCCTTGATTTGAGTTATTACAGCAAATGCAAGTTTGAACAAAATAAAGTTGAGTTTAATTCATGAGTTTTTCAAATTCACTTCGAAAAGTGTTCAAGTTGATGTTTCAAATGTTGGGTTTCTTCACAAGCCACATAAACAACAGTTGTTTTGTTATTTATTTATAAAGAGGAAGATAGGTTAGGTGCACAAAATGTCCCGCACACAATCCAACAGCGCAAATTTCCGCTTGAATTACAGTCGTATAGGTTCCTAGGCAGATAGATATCTCTGTCCTGCACCAGAACCGGAAGGTGTTTTTGATACATCTGTGAACCAACAACTATTTGCTCTTGATATTTCCTCTGTGAACCAACAACTATCTGCTCTTAATATTTCCTTCTCCCGGAGGATCCAGTCCTCCCTACTATGGAGTTAGTCGGGTGTCTGTCAAATTGGTCGTCATTTATTCATCATTTTTCCCTAACGCGCCAAAAGAAGTATAATTCCAAAATTTGTTATTTTCCAGACATTTGAATGGAAAAACAAAGGAGCAATACTTTCCTGTTTCTTCTGGGGATCTATATTACCGGAGTTGGGGTCTGGCTGGCTTGCCAACCGCTATGGTCCCAAATGGTTTTTGGTCGGATCATCAATTGTTTGTGCCATATTGGATCTTTTGCTACCAACAGCTGCTTATTCTTTTGGATCCGAGGGAGTAATGGTCTGTAGGGTGCTGCAAGGGTTCGCTCAGGGTATTATTCCTGCTTCCTTGCACGGCTTGCTAGGAAAATGGGTTCCTCCACATGAAAGAAGTGGATTGGGAACGCTAGCTGCTGGTGGTGAGTATTCTGTTTTCCGTGAAGCATGTTCTTGAAAGCAACAGTTTGTTGGTTTGTTGGCATGATAAACAGATTATATACAGGCATAAATGAATGCATTCTTCTTAGGTGCAACAATAGGAGCGGTAGTGATCACGTTCACAAGTGGCTACTTAGCAGCTAGCTGGTATGGATGGCCAATGATATTTTATTTGAATGGTGGTTTAGGATTTTTATGGAGCATCATCTTCACCTATATGGGCAGCAATACTCCTGCCGAACATTCCTCTATCACACATGCTGAACAGTTTTACATAGAGAACAGTTTACCTCTTGAGGACAAAGCTAAGGTGAGTTTGATTTTGAAATATGTTAGATTAATTCAACCAATAGCTTGATTGCAAGTATTTATAGAATTTGGTACCCAGTATTTCTTTCACACCTTATATAGAGGTGAAATATATACATACGATCCTATACCGAAGATACTAGAGAGATATTATGAGGTAAAGCACGAAACAGTCTGGTAATGGATAAATGGATGCAGGAGCCTCATATGGTTGAAATGAGTTTACGATCCATGTAGACTAGCACATAGTTAGGTAATGAGACTAACGTATTTCCTCAGAGCTTTGTTATGGTCAGTTGGAAACTTTATTTATTGTCTCATACATCTGATTTCCTTGCATTCTTGGAGACTGTATTCGAATATAAGCTCTTATCTGTCTGCTAGCCCTCACTTGAAACATACCTAATTGATGGTGGTTCCTGACTATCGTAAAGGAGGTATACATAATCCCCAGGTCCTCTTCTATCCAATAACTCTCGAGTATGTAATGCAATGGTTGTCCAAAAAATAATTCTATATATTTCTGAGGTATCTAAGGTTCTGTAATAAATCAACTTTCCCGGATCTCCCCCAATCATATGATTTTTATCTTGTGAACCCAAAGTTTTCGTATGAATTCAATGTTACATACATCATTTACCCACGCCTCCTTGTGTTTACGAGGGCAATGTACAAGATGTACCAGTTGTTTGCCATAAACTGTATTTGATTATGAGCTGTTATATGTCTGCTACGCAGGCCCTCACTTGCCTCCAACATCGCTGGTTGGTGGAGGTTCCGTAAGAAAGGTATGCTTCCAGTTAACAACTATTTTAGGTCCTCTTTCATCTAATAACCCTCAAGTCCCAAATACAAGGATTATTTAAGAGCAATATATTTCGAATAATTCTACATATTTCTGATGTCTCTCAGGTTCTGTTGTAAATGAACTCTCCTGGATCTCTCCCAGTCCCATAATTTTTCTCTTTCGAACCCAGATTTCTTGTCTGAAAGCTTCCGTGTGTTCCCGAAGGTAGGTTTATTGTCTATGTATATATCAAATTTAAAGTTGTTTGCCGGAGTAAAACTATACTTGATTATGAGCTGTAATATGTTTGCTAGGCAAACCTTCACTAGCTCTTCAACATCTCTAGTTGGTTGGTAGTGGTTCCGAACTATCGTAAGGGAGGTACGCTGATCTCATAACGACTTACTCAAATCCTTCCTTACAGGGTCTTTAATTTGGTCTCTGGTACAACAGTTGCTCTAGTACAGTGTATTTCAACTTTTTCTGATTATTATACACGGACATCTCTGAAATCAATGATTTTTCTCCTAGGGATCCGAAAGTTCGTCTAAATAAACATCAACTTTGATGTACCTTGCATGGATTTACTACATCTATTCTTCCGCATGGGTCGCATAACATCCACACACATCAAGTCTGATCATTTAGTTGCCTCACACAACAGGTAAGGGATATTATGGATTTATCCTATCACCATGGCTGCAGGGAGGATCAAAACGTTTTAAGTGATTTAGAATAAATACAATAGTTGTTTGGGATGAAGTATACGTTTTTAATGACAACAGGAAACAGAATTTCGTAAATTTTCCAATTAACACCTGGTCTGAAAAATCCCGGCTTCATTTTCAGAAATAACCTCTCCATTCGAGCAAAATTTCTTACCGGTGAGCTTTTTTTGAGGTCTGCGAACAGCCAGTAGTCGCTGGGAGCCAAATCCTGCGAATACGGTGGATATGGAAGTAAATCGAAGTTGAATTCATTAAGTTTTGTCATTGTTTTGATTGACTTGTGACACGGTGCGTTGTCTTGATGAAACAACATTTTTTTCTTTATCAAATGTGGTCGTTTGCTTGTAATTTCGGCCTTGCACACTGCAAGATAGCATACACTTTCGCCTGAAAGACGGATGTGTATAGTCCTAGCGGATAACTGTAGTTTAAATTTCTATTCGTTCAGTATATTGCAGCTCCCGTTCCATGTTTGCTCTTCGATCCATCTGTATACCAGGTGTCTTTTCCAAACATGTTTTCGGGATGACTAATGGTTTTCCACTCTTCACTGCTTATGATTTTGGCCATGAAGTTTGTGTTAAAGATGTACTTCGGTGTCATGTGGTCCATGCACAAATTCAATATGTGTTCCACCACACAGAAATTTCTGTTCGGTCCGATTTTTTGTAGTTCGGTGAGTTTTCCAGTCTGAACTGGTCCATCCTGGCCTCCCCCTTATCACAAAGTGTAAAGGAGGTAGATTCAAGAGTATCTCCAATGCAGCTGTTGGGGTAGTTCTCATTGCTCCGGTCATTCCCAAACATGCAAGTTGTTGCACCTTGCCTAGTTTGTTGATAGCGGTCGCCTGCTTCATCTTTGGCCACCAGATCAGACATGCGTATGTTATCATGGGTTTAACCACCAATGTGTATAGCCAGAATACCATGTCTGGATTTAGCCCCCATGTTTCTCCATAGGTGCGTCTGGCGAGCATCAGTGCTCCCTCCGCTTTCCTCTTTATCCTGTCCAAGTGTTGGTTCCAGGTCAGTTTGGAATCTAGGATTACTCCCAGATATTTAACCTCCCTCGACACTTGTATTTCTTCACCTCGAAGTTTTAGAGGTCCGAGACCCTCCTTGTTACCCGTGCCACGACTGTTTCCCCCATAATGGTTGTATATACCAATCTTCCCCTAAGCGTGCAGTCTATCCACCTACAGCTTGTCATGTCGATCCCTCTTCTCCTCGACGCCAGGATGGTTGATTCTAACAAGGTATTGTCAAATGCACCCTCAATGTTCAAGAGAGCAGCTAAAAGTCCTTCCTTGTTTTGGTATGTAGTATTACTACTTGACTTCATTAAAATGGCAACTACATTTTGGATAAAGTATCACTTTCTTCGTGAATCCACAAGTAGAAATACCATTCTGGAACTGTATTTTTTAAAAAGGCGAATGAAAAAGCAATTCCCGAATGGAATGTCACTAAATTAAAAAATCTGAGAATTATTCATCTACTTCCAGCGATTATCGACACCATGGTTGAAAATCTTTACTTCCGGTAGTTTTCTGGCCCTTCTACTGGCACATTGTGGTTACAACTGGGGTTTACATATACTGATGGCAGACATTCCCAGTTACTTCAAAAATGTTATGAAACTCGACATCAAATCGGTAAGTAATACGAAAATTGTGGATAAATACATTCAGTGATTGATATTCGTTATCTGTCGAAAAACATAAATCAAAGAATTCGAATCAAATTTTGTGTGAAAAAGTCAATTGAGTGTACAAAAAACGCTTGAAATATTGACAGTCGCATACGATGATTGTACTTTGAGTCAGAAAAATGTGTACAAGCTTTTCACAGAAGGTCGAAACTCGCCCAGGACACTCCCACACGATGGTTTTCACATTAAATTTCCTGACAGACCATTCCAAACAAAGCGGGACTGCCCTTCTACCTCTTCCCCACCGTCGTCTTACAGTAGACGCGACGCGTAATGGCTTCGTGTATTGCGTCAAGTTAATCTCATCGTGATAACTTTTAAAATATCAGTCCAAATTACTCAGTGTAAAAGACAAAGTTTATATATATTGAATACTCGAAACAAGTGTATCAATTTTTATAAGAATTTGACAGATATTCCGAAATGTGCATTGTGAAAAAGTATCCAATTTAATGGTTTTTTATGTCTCACTATTTCGCATAAAGTGGCTACCACTTTATTCTTTACTATTCAAGATAAACAATCTTACGGTACATTATAAACATGTTAAGAAATGTTTATTTTGAAAAAAATGTTTATTTTGGATCATTTCATTATGTGATCAGCTATGGTGCGATTCTGTGGGGTAATGCTGTTGATTCCTCAAAAATATTTAGGTTACAAAAACGCGCAATAAGACTATTAGCTGGGGCTAGGTATAGAGACCACTGTCAACCACTGTTCAAAACAACGAGGATTCTACCACTCCCTTCTGTGTATATATACCAAAATTTACTAGAAACCATTCTGAAAGGCAGAATATACAAAAAGTTTCTGGCCTGCATCATTACACTACCAGGGCTGCTACGGCTGATGATTTAGTATTGCCACGTTACAGGTTGTCCAAATCTGAGAAAAATTCATTAGATTTTAACCTATATAATAAATTGCCCTAGATTATCGACACCATGGTTGAAAATATTCACTTCCGGTAGTTTTCTGGCCCTTCTACTGGCACATTGTGGTTACAACTGGGGTTTACATATACTAATGGCAGACATTCCCAGTTACTTCAAAAATGTTATGAAACTCGACATCAAATCGGTAAGTAATACGAAAATTGTCAGGAAATACATTCAATGATTAATAGTCGTTAGCTGTCGAAAAACATAAATCAAAGAATTTATTAAGTATACAAAAAAACGCGTGAATTATTGACAGTCGCATACGATGATTGTACTTTGAGTCAGAAAAATGTTTACAAGTACATTACGGTACATTATCTCCATGTAACTGCATCGGCCAAAACAGCTTTCAGGGACCAATAATGTCTCCGTCTCACCTACCGTTATATTGTGACAAAAATTAGACGAAATGTCTGTAAATTGTATCCTATACGTTTGTCTGATGTATAAGCTGTATTTATGTAAAGTTTCTTCTAAATCCGTTCAGTCGTTTAGGAGTGAAAGAGCCACAAACATGTATACATACATTTATCAATCCTAACAAACTTCCACATTAATAATATTAGTATAACCAATAAATAAATATTTTTCGAAAAAAATCAAAACTCACTTTATTTTTTCAACAGACCTCGTGGTTTTCCAGAAAGTATAGCTACAACACATTTTCAAACTATCCAAAAAATAGTACAAATTCAAGTTCCACGGTATCAAAATTTCAACAAATTCAATGATCATACAAGCCGAACTTGTGAAATAAAGCCAAAATATCATATTTTACTTATTTTTATTTACAGAATGGAGCACTGAGTACACTCCCTCATATTGTCAAATGGATCATGTCGTTCCTGTTCAGTGTTATATCCGACATGCTCATATCGAAAAGCATATGTAGCATAGGCACTACAAGAAAAGTAATGCATACCATAGGTAAGTTTGTCGAAGTAACAACGACTAAGGTCGTAAAAAGCTCGTTGCATTCATAAGTTGCGCTGAACACGATATTTGTGGAATGAGTCGTAGAACGAATAAATAAGATTCGGGCAAGTAGAATAATGAAGTCACTAACTCGCAAAGAGATTTGCTCGTTTCATAAGCTACCCCTTATTTGTCGTGTAAGGGGGCCATTAGATACATCGAAAGAGAATATTAATATAATATACATAAATTCTTCCCCTTTCATTTACCAACAACCGTTGGTATTTTTGTTTATGTTGGGCCGCCTATTTGAAAGAAAGTTTTTGCCTTGTAGAAAAAAACATTTCCAAAATATTTTAATTTTGTAAAATACCATTACAACTTACATGAGAATGGTATTAGANAATTAGCTGAAAGTTACGGGTATCCTTCAGAAAGACGAAGGCTCAAAATTCAGTTTTTCCATATGAACCAAGCACACCAATGGATTGGTTCAATTTTTTTCCAAATTCAATATTGAAATAATAGTGTGGAAGGTCACAATTTGAAAACCAATTAAATTATCGTATACTCTTCAACTGAAGAGAAGTGTCAACTTTGGAAGTCTGAAGTCTTACTTCGTAGACTCTACAGTCCTTTTAAGATTCACAATCTAAATTTTCCACTTCGTCCAATTGTCAACATAATCAGCTTGGCACTTATCCATTTGCTAAATACTTAACACACTCACTATAGCTAAACGTTGGAAAAAGGAGACTAACATCAAGAACTCAACTCAATTCTTGTAATGCACTGTTTGGATGGAACCTTTGGTGTGGTAATGATTTTTACCAGTTTCATCCCAACACCATTATTATTGGTGTACTCCAGAGCTTTGTTTCTTTCCTTCATGAATAGTTTATCTTGTTCAGAAATGAGCATTTAAATTTTTCGATATTCTGATGATTAATGATTTTGTTCCATTTTCAGGATGACCCAAATCAATGGGGAATTGTTTTTTACCTCACTTCTGGAATATTCATTGTGTCAACGGTCATATTCTGTTTCCTTGGATCCGGGGAAGTGCAACCTTGGAATGATGAACGAGTAAGAAATAAGAGTCCAAAAAAAGAAGAGGATACATAGTGATTTCGAAATTGGAATTTGATTTAGAGCAGTAACTGTTGTGCTTGCATATTTGTAAATAAATGCTTCGAAATATATTTGATGAATCAGTTTTACAAGTATCTTATGTATTGCATAGGCACCGAAAGTTAGATATATATTTTGAATATTTTATGTAGAGTTCATGCTTTTGGAAAAATTACGCAATCATCCCGAAAAATCGGCAAATATATTGATAGAAATGTGCATTACAGGGGCAAAAAATGATGTGATTCGGTGATTCTCCGTATTACTCCTTGAAGTATGACACCACTAGCTAGTCGCCCCGGCTCCGCACGTGTGCAATGCTGATACTAAATATAAATTCAGCTACCAGAAATTTGAGGGCTGACGCCCCAGTTGGAATATTTGAAAAACCTTTCTCATTGCACTTCTACAACATAAAACGAACTCACGTTCAACATTTTAGCCTCCGAAAATATAGCGGTTCGCATAGGAAAACCCTGAAACCCCAGGGGAAAGTGCCTATAATGCTTTTTTTACTAAAGAGCATGTGAAGTTTTGCTCAACTGAAAAGAAGTTGTATGTAGCTCAAACAGAAGTGAGGACATTTTCAAACAATTACAATAAATAAATTGATGTAGTTGATGGATAAATGGATGTATGGATTACATTAGCCCTTATATAACATCACTGTGGGTAATATACGAGGGTTGTCTTTTATATTTCGTGATAAGCGAACAAAAACAAATATTTATCATCGAAAATCACTTTATTGCGTGCGCGAACAACTTTTGTTGGATTTGGCTCATCTTGAAACACCCATACAGTCGATTGCTCTTTACTTTCGGGCTCATACGCGTAAATCCACGATTCATCACTTGTCACGTACTGAATAGTTAGATGAATTTATAACTCAACTCCAGCGTAGCAACTTTGAAAAGTAACAGGTCTGGAGTTCTATTCTCTACAAGGGTGTCCTCAACAGAATCATCAATTTCATTCAAATCAATCAATACCCTTGCGAGATGGGATTTTGGTATTATTTGCTTCCAACTTTGCGTGGGGCAGAATTGCTTTCAGTTCGATGACTGTTTTAACAAACATCATCAAGGTACGGCAATGGATGACTAGTTGCCTCCTTTCATGGCAGATTTGGAACGTAAACAAAAGAAAATTTGGAAAACTCTCCACGAATTTGGATCGGATACAACATATTCCCAAGTTTGAACATAACGAAGAGTTACCATTAGTAGATCAGCAACACGGATTCTATTACACCAGCCAATAAGAGCGTAGCAATTTGTCACATGACCAGTTTGTTCGGTTGGTTACGCTATTGATGCGGTTGGGTTGGGTTAGGTGGTTTGGTTAGCTTAGGTTAGGTTAAGTTCGGTTCGGTTAGGTTAGGTTAGTTTTGGTTAGGCCCAACATAACCGCACCGATAGCGTAACCAACCGAACAAACCGGTCATGTGACAAATTGCTACGCTCTCATTGGCTGGTGTAATAGAATCGGTGTTGCTGATCTACTACCATTCTTGGATGTTGTAGTTTTGAGGAACACCAATAAGGGTTGAGGATTTGGAGTATATCGGATGATTATATCCCTGACAGCTCACATCATTGCCCCACAACAATAAATGGCGAGACTACATTTTTTTAGAATTAGCTGAAAGTTACGGGTATCCTTCAGAAAGACGAAGGCTCAAAATTCAGTTTTTCCATATGAACCAAGCACACCAATGGATTGGTTCAATTTTTTTCCAAATTCAATATTGAAATAATAGTGTGGAAGGTCACAATTTGAAAACCAATTAAATTATCGTATACTCTTCAACTGAAGAGAAGTGTCAACTTTGGAAGTCTGAAGTCTTACTTCGTAGACTCTACAGTCCTTTTAAGATTCACAATCTAAATTTTCCACTTCGTCCAATTGTCAATATTTTTGATGATGTCTAGTTCCTTCTCGAGACCTTCCTTCGTATCACAGAGCCCAGAAGCACGGTCTAATAGAGTCTTGATGATTCCTCTTTCAGCCGATTGATTGTGGTTGGATTCGTGGTTCAGATACTGTCATTTTTAATTCTTCTTTTTTAGTTGTTTCAGGGTTTCAAATCATTTTATATAGTAGACAATGGAAGTCCGAACTAGTGAAATTCATTATGAAACATTGTCAATCACCTTCAAATAGGCCTTCTTCTTCTTCTTTGCGTTCTATACTTTCTACTATTAGGATTGCATCGAATCTTTCAGATACCTTTTGAATCCCATAATATCCCACTTGTAGTGTAGCACATGAATACTATATATAATCCATTCAGTTTCCATGTTGATGATATCAGTAGTGAATTATAAAAGATGTAACACTTCTTTGCAGGCCCGATATTTGGAAAAAGACACGAGCAGGTTCTCATGCATGGATGCCTGTTTTTCCTCATGGCATGTATACAATCCTCAATGTCAATAGGAATCGTAGCCATGAATGACCCAACAGCAAGTATGAACCCAGATATTTCTGTAAGTTGAACATCATAATAATAATGAAACCAAAACTGAACCATTGCTCACTTTCGTAGAAGTGGTATCTTCACAAGTTAGATTGTTACATCTATTCTACAATCATTTTTGTAACTTGTACCTATGACTTAAAACTCATTGAATAACCCAAAAACCTTTCTTTACACCCAAATCTGTATGGAGAGGCAATATAAATTCGAAAACACAGAATATCAATAGTATGGCTACCTGCACAAGTACCCAAGGTGCTGTGAAACCATCAAAACCCATTTTTCCACACGTCATTTTGAATCTATATCGCTTATATTTTTATATTCATGCCTGTTGAACACGAATTCCAACTTGAGATCCAGATAATTGAGGCCTCAACAGGCTCGTGAAGAAAAGGAGTTATCATTATGAATTGAGTTGAATATTAATAGAGTTTTTTTCCAACACCAAACCGTTATTTTAACACCCCGACACGTGTTTCGATCACCAAGTGATCATCTTCAAGAGCAAGATCAAACTAACCATACTCACAAAGCTATCTTCATTTATACCTGCGTTTCAAGTGTCTCATGGTCCATTAGTCATTGGACCCAATGGAATAGGGCACTGATGAAAATGGTCACAGTGTAGTTCTTCTCTTATCCCACAGGAATTCTCAAAAAACTCTGCGTCGATGACGTCACACGTTTCCCCCACTCCTGTTTGTGCTCGTATCGGTGTTGTTCATCTACTTAGGTCACATGACGATCTTGTAATATCACTTCGCGCACAGCATCAATGGTTTTCGGAACAACAACTGATTTTGGACGACATTCACGATATTCGTCTTGGAGTGAACTACGAACACGATTGAATTCACTATATCATCAATAAACACTGGCCCTTGATGGAGCTTCATCGCCAAAAATTGAATCAAGTTCATCCATGTACTGTTGCGGAGTTAATTCAAAGTTGTAAAAATAATCGCACGAAAATGTTCACGATTCAATTCCATTTTTGAGCCGAGATGAATCTTTAAGTTACTGTAAACAACACAAATAGCGCGCGTATGTCAAAAAGTTCTGAGTACGTATAACCTCAAAAATGTCAAACTTTACGATAGAGCTGTCAGTTGCCAGATTGCAACAACAGGGTTGCCAAATCCCGAAACATAAAATGCAACCTAGGTAATAGAGGTATTTAGCTTGATTGAGTATCTGAATTTTGTTTACTAGTGATAATGTGAATATGCTAATTTGAAAACCGGTGAGTGAACTAAATAGATTTGATCATTCAACAGGTTGCACCCACAATGGCCAGATAGGCCATGATAATGGTTTCAACGCAGATACAATCCAGAAGTTAGTCACGAAACAAGCCATAAATTCACTTACAGATTAATATACTCCCAGAACAAACAATCAGAAATCAAGAAATGGGTAACTCTAACTTTGGTAAAAGAACAGAGATAATTGCGGGTTTCTTTGAAAAAAACAATGTGCAAGTGGCGTTCAGACCACATGACAGGTTATCTGATTTCCTTTTCAATGTCAAATATAAAGAGGACAAGTTGAAGACATCTGGAGTTTATAAGCTTAAGTGTCCAGAGTGTAATAGTGTTTATGTGNGAGGACAAGTTAAAGACATCTGGAGTTTATAAGCTTAAGTGTCCAGAGTGTAATAGTGTTTATGTGGCCAAAATGTCCAAAAACGTTATGCTGAACATGACTAGGTTGTCAAACCTAGGAAGGGTTGCAAACTCAAGCTTCTACCTCATTAAAAATCATTATCATTTTTATGAGAGCTTCTCGACTGAAACTATCCAAAAAGTTGAATAATATACTGGATTAGAAAAAAACATGTAATAAACTATAACCAATATATGGCATGAGTCATACTAATTATTTAAATCTTGTTGTTTATCCACTTATCAAACTCGATTACTAAATGAATGTGCGGTCACGACTTGGCAATTTGACAAACATGTCTGCTGGGTAAATTGCAGCAATAGATAAATTTCCATTTACACATTAATCACTAAAATTGATTCACATCAATGCAAGAAGATAGTTATTCAAGAATATAAAAAAACACCACTTCTGGTTTGCTATTCATTTGTTCAACAAACGTGCAAAGGCAGAAAAAAAACATCAATGCAAGAAGATAGTTATTCAATAATATAAAAAAACACCACTTCTGGTTTGCTATTCATTTGTTCAACAAATGTGCAAAGGCAGAAAAAAAACAACAAAATTTAGTAGAAAAATATTAGAAAATTTGTATAGACCTTTGTTTGAAGGTGGTTGACAATGTTTCGCGGTGCATTTCATCAGTTCGGGCTTCCATTGTCTGATATGTTATAAAATGCCCATGGATTGGGATGCCTATTGAGCGCTTCCTCAGGTGGCGGATAGGGGAACGGCCAGGGGAGTGGAGGCCGGCGGTCGGTGGCAGAAATAAGTAGGGTGAGGGGAACTAACACCCTCCAAAAGGCTTTGCAAAATAGGCCACCGTGGACCAGACTACCCAAGCTGAGGTGCAAGGATTCGTCTCGACAGCTGAATGGCCGCAGGCTGATATGCGGTCACGAACGATCCCCTTGGGGAACTGGGGAAACCTCATTGTAATCAGCCCACCTGTGGTAATGTGTAGCTCTGCCAGAGGTGTCCAACTCTTCCTTTGATACATGTGGAAGCAGTTATCATTGAAGATGGTAAAAAGACAGGAGTCCCGACCAGATATCCGAACTATTTTGTGATCATTTCACCTGTATTGCAGAAAAATTGTCTGCTTGTCTCTTTCCAGTCTTGGCTGAATTTCCTGAATTTAATGTTTCCTCGTCAATGTTCCTGAAGCCGACAAATGAAGAAGAAAGTGAAGATATTATTTCAAACCTTGATATAAATAAATCATCTGGATATGATAACATTTCGGTATACGCCGTTAAATATGTAAGATCAGAATTGGCTCCAATTATGCAGGAAATAATCAACGAATCGTTTGAATCTGGTATTTTCTCTACTAACTGTAAAATTGGATGTGTTTCTCCTATATTCAAATCCGGAAGCAAAAGTGATATGAATATTTTTGGGAAAGAAAGTTTTTGGCTTTCTACTACTCCATCTTGATACAAAAAAAAACAAGAAAAAAAAAAGGATGAGGGAATCTTCCAAAGAAAAGAAGGAAGTAATCAATTTGAAAATCCAAGGCTCTTCAGTACCAAATTGGATTTTTCTCAAATTATCAGTCTGATTGTGAGAAATTTTCAAAAAACAACAATTCTCAAAGTGATTTTCACCTTTACAATAATTACAAAATTTTCCAAATGCAGGACAACTTCTAAAACTATAATACCTGTTTCATTTTGAACAATGATTTGTTTTGTACTAAATTCATGCGCAGTATGACAATCATTCGATGGATTGACAGCCATTGATTTAGTTTTTGTGGTTGACCGGATTTGTTCTACCTTTGGCGAGTTCTGCAAAACCCTTGTCTGTTTTTCACTAAGCTCCTGTATTACACAGAAGTCTATTGCTTCTGATATTGAAATGTCATTTGTTTTCAATAAAGCCTTTTGCGTCTTTTTGTTGAAAATTCCGCTAACAATCCTATCTCTAATTAAACTGTCTCTCAAACTCCCAAAATCGCAAGTTGCAGCTCACATTTTCAATTTCAACAAGAAAGGCTCACCGTTATGTTGCTGAACTGCGAAAAAATTGAATCTTTCAATCGTCAGGTTCTTCTTGGGTACACAATATTGTTCAAATTTACCCAAGATCACATCAAAGTGAGTTTCGTCTTCCTTTTTCTCATATTCAAATGTCTGTTTCACTTCTATAGCATCTTCTCCAATCATCTTCATGATTTTTCAATTTTATTTGTTCTTTCGGGGATTTCAAGACATTTTATATCATATCAGACAATGAAAGTCCGAACTGATGAAATTCTGTATGTATCTTCGTGTTCTTTCATTTAGAAAAATAGTCCTAATTTTACCATCATCATATATTCGTATCCATTGTTGGTTATGATGAACGATCAGAGTAAATTCACTGAAACTTTTTCTGGAAAAGGTATGGATAGATTGTTATTTTTCAAAAACTGTTCAATGTATGGTATTTCTCCGAAACATGAGGATCTAATCTTTTACACCATTCATGATGTTTTATTCTCAGTAACCAGGTGTTGCCCATCTTTGCTCTTGGCTGAACCGCGTTGATGGGGCCATTTGAATTTTTCACGTGTTTTATACCGAAATTAGAATATTTTTGCAATAAAATCAAACCGGAATAAAATCAGCCACCATCGATTACGCGTGTTTAGTATTAACACGAATGATTCATATCTTGTCGATATATTTGGATGTCAGCAACTACAACAGTCGTTCCACAATTCGCTTAAAAAATTGTTCAGTGTAAGTCGTTTCATGGGGTTCTTAAGTATTGAAAATATTATAAAATCGATGAAAAAAAGTTAGAGCTGTAACATTAAAACACATATAAGGATTTTTGGTAAGTTCGTTTGTTTTTTTCTAATTTTTTCAATCCAAATTAGCATTTTCAGTTGTATAATTTGGAATACGAAGCAAATGTTGGATTTTCTCATATTTTTTTTCATGTACACTGTGATGACAAATTCCAGATATGAGTCAGATTATCCCTGAGAAGTAGTTAACATTTTTCGATTGAATTGAGTGTAGAAATTTTGTACAGTGCCTCTTCATTTAACAACAATCTCTGTCCTTCGCGCAACTTTTAGGCGAGGGAACAAAAAGAAGTCGCTTGGCTAGATCTGATGAGTACTCAAGCTTTTTTATGTTTCCAATTACTGAATGGGAACTCACACAAATGATTAACAGATTGAAAAACTCTAACTCCACTGGGATTGATGAAATCTCCAATAAAATAATGAAAATTTGCTCTAATGAACTATGTGGTGTCCTGACCTTTTTAATTAATCTCTCAACCTCAAAAGGGATCTTCCCTACCAATCTTAAACTTGCTAGTGTATCTCCTATTTTTAAAAAAGGTGATCCTAACAATATGGATAACTATAGAGCAATTAGTATTCTTTCAAGTATCTCTAAACTTTATGAAATTAATATAAAAGAACAATTGGAATCCTATTTCATAGCAAATAACTTGTTATCGCCCTCACAACATGGTTTCACTAAGAAAAAAAGCACTGATATGGCACTGTGTGAATATCAAAATCGAATAGTAAGTGCTCTAGACAAAAAAAATGTGTTTTAGGATTATTTATTGACTTTTCATGGGCTTTCGATTGTGTGAACCATAATCTTTTGCTGGACAAACTTTCAAGATATGGTGTAAGAGGAATACCCCTATCCTTACTAAACTCATACTTATATAAGAGAAGGCAAGTAGTCAAAGTTGGAAAAAGTCTAAGTACTGAAAGAAATATTGAGGATGGGGTACCACAGGGATCCATTCTAGGACCCTTCTTGTATTTAGCTTTTGCCAATGACTTATCAGTGTACCTAAATAAGAACTCGGCCATTCACTGTACATGTTATGCTGATGATACTAATATATTAATTATTGAAAACGATATGGACTCCGCGAAAAACACAGCTCTAGAGATCTACAGAAAAGTTATTATGTGGTCAAAGAAAAACAATTTAATGTTGAATGAAGCCAAAACTAACTTGTTAAGTTTCAAGATAAATAGTGGGCAACAATATGGGTTGAATCTGTGTTTGTTGATACTGCTTTAGAATTGAACCTAACCAAGTCAACAAAAATGTTGGGTGTTGTTTTTGATGACAAACTTCAATGGAGGACACATATTGACCACTTATGTAAAAAATTCATGCTTTAGCCAGAACACAATGTAACCGTCTGCCAATTTTTTTTTGTAGGTTACGTAACCTAGTTTCCCGGTCGCATGAATGGCAGACGGTAAAATGGTGGCCAAAGAAGCTTTTTTTTATGCAAACTAAAGTTGATGTTTAAGCATATGTAACATGGGGAAAAATTCGTTCAACGCATAATACTGTTGTTTGTGGCTGTAAATATGTTCTCTGAAAACGGCAGACGGTCAAAATTTCTGTCACGGGCTCCCGGTCTAACAGTAAAAACGAGTATTGGTGAAGTTTTATAACAAATCGCTTGATTTTTGAATTAATTTGAATGATAGAAATGCCTTCTACTGAGTTTATTGCCTTTGTTAAGGTATTTTCAACCAAAGATAATAATTATGTTATTCATATTAATAATGTAAATGAATTCGCTCGCGCTAGTCGAAACCTGTCTGAAATAGCTGACTTGGGAGGCAAAAATTTGATTCTTCTCAATAACCTTCATGTAATATTATGGAAGTTTGCCATGGAAAAATTCAAATGAGAGTAAAAAAATCGCAAAGTCGTGAACAACGACGTTATAATTATATAGATTCAAGATATAATTGACTTGAGGAGTAGTTCACCCAATAGCATTTTTTATTCATTAAAAATGAGAAATTGAACTTCCTATGTTTTTATACATTTTTTTTATACGAATAGTATAAAAAAATAGAAAGTTTTGTTTCTCATTTTTTATGGTTGATCTCCTACAACGTGGTGAAGGCTACCTCCATCAAGCCTTTTTTTTCATTTAAACAAGGAAATTTTGAAAATTGTATAAATTCTAGGTAGGTTTGCTGTGTATGTCACGGGTGATTATTTTTAGGAGGTATAGGATTTGATTTTCAAAACAACACAAAAAAATTGATGAAATCTTTATTG
>NW_019292271.1:31249-57180 GCF_000500325.1 Leptinotarsa decemlineata | reverse complement strand
TTAATGATGTAGAAATGCCCGGTTGGTTATTCGGAGGTACACACGTAGAATTACAGCACATATGCACAAAGTCATCTTTTAGTGGCTGATGATCTCTTTCAAGACAGTGAAATACTCGCAGTACAATTTGTTTTTCTCTTACTGACCGAGACTCCGACCGTTTTCCTTTTTCGACGTGGACAATAAATGATTTCTAATTTTTTCCAAAGTAAACGTCACATTAGTCAGATTATCACGTAGTCGTTCTGTTATAATTTTTGATCAGATTATCAGACTATATACATTCCTTGCACATGACATTTATTCATATTTTTCAGGTACAACAATAGGAACAGTAGTGATAACATTTATAAGTGGCTACTTAGCAGCTAGCTGGTATGGATGGCCGATGATATTTTATTTGAATGGCGGCTTAGGATTACTGTGGAGCATCGTTTTTTCCTATTTTGGCACAAATACTCCTGCCGGTCATTCATCAATCACACATGCTGAAAGGTTTTACATAGAGAAAAGTTTACCTCTTGAAGACAAATCTAAAGTGAGTTTGATCCACGATTTGGGTTATTACAGCAAATGCAAGTTTGAACAAAATAAAGTTGAGTTCAATTCATGAGTTTTTCAAATTCACTTCAAAAAGTATTCAAATTGATTTATAGTTCAATACCACCTCCACAAGCCACATAAACAATAGTTGTTTTGTTATTTATTTATACAGAGAAAGATAGGTTAGGTGCACAAAATGTCATATGTCACAGAATGTCTCGGAACTCGGAACGAAAGTAAACAGAACAGCACGCCTCTGAAATATGTCATCTTTGTTTGTCTCATAGAGGTAACAGTTTCATTGTCCTATATTAGCTATAACGGATGTTGCCAAATGAAGAAGGTTGAAATGATAAGTTTAAAATGCATTGTACTAGAGCTTTTTTATGAAAACTACTTGATTTTCGTCAGGAGGAACATTCCCCATTGGACCAATATTTCAAAACATACAATCAAATATACATATAGAATCTAAGATGTTGTCAAAAGTAACTCCTACGCCCCTTGAAACTTTATGAATGCCACCCACTATTGGTACTGGTTGAAATTTCGTTGTCTACAATATTGAAATGATATGAGATGAAGCATGAGAACATTATAGTAGTTATGTAACGAACACAATCAAATGTAGTGGAGTAGTTTTTGAATTTTCTGCGAAGCTGTTTGCTGGAACTCGCGATGATATTAAAAACCGAGTCTGAAGTTTCTGGGTAAATTATTTCACTGCTCTGTTTTTGAAGCGCCGTTCTCATTTTTGTATTATGTGTTACTCGATCATTGGAATACTTCAATTTTCTTCTTCACTATGATATTTATTTGTCAATTCCAAATCTTGTTTAGGATCAAAATCAGTCTGAGGACTATATCGAGGAACGATTCATAAGTTATTTTTTTCCAAAGTTTCTACACTGTAGAATCTGGTAAATGCCAGTCAAAATCAAACTACTTTCCCACGATAGACATTTATGCAAGTCACCTCAAAGAGATGAGTGCAAATGAGAATTTCATCAGTTCGAGATCGAAATTGACTCATTCATTATACTTGACAGCATTTTTTTTGATTTCCGTAGAATGTAATCGTCATTATCTTGTTTTAGATAGGAAAATATACTTAGATTTGGGAAATAATTAATATTTCATATAAAGATGTGTATGTGTGTGTAAGAGCGAGAGACGCGTGTGACGTAATCGATGCAAAGAGAAATGGTATCGAGGTTTTACCGGTTGCTGGCGCAAGCAGGTGTTGCCGGTTGTACAAAAAATCGTTGTTTATGGAGCAATGTAGCGTTGCCGGTTTGAAAATGAAGGGTTAGGAATACGACTGTGTACGGTATGTCTCAAAATACATCATTTAAAGGAAAAAACATGGCGTCGAAGTGTACAGGGTGCGTCAAAATATACCATTTAACAAAAAACATATCAGTTTAACAGAAGTCTAGCATTCCAACATGCCAAAAGGGCACTAATTCTCGTATCTTTGTTAACCAAGTTAGCATCATCAGGAGAAAGAGGACATCAAAAAGTGTTGAGATGTTACGCGTTGTGGACTCAACGTGAGGGCAATGGGGGAGCGAAGTAGTCGACAAAGACATTTCAAAATACGTTGTTTTCCGTGCGTTTTCGATCGTTTATCATGCGTTTTCGATCGTTTTTCGTGCGCTTTCGATCGTTTTTCGTGCGTCGATTTCGTTGTTACCCCCACTCCCGTTTGAGCCAGAAGTCTCTTTGTTCATCTACTGCTCACAAGTTATTCTCAAGTACCAGCAATAAGTCACTTATCATCCAAAGAAGATTTCTGATATTGATATCGGCGTCTTGAATCAGGTTGATTTGAAATATTTTGTAGTTTTATTCATTCATATTCATCATTTCCGTTTCCTTTATCTTTATTGTTTATAAATAACCGACATTTCACTTACTGCTCAACTCATTCATTAATTCATTTCAATTTCAGGGTACAACAGTTTGTTTTCTTCACAAAATAGCATACTTTCATTCCCCCCCCTGAAACCGTAGCTTTCAAGAAACCATAATAATAGAATTATATCTTCAATTTTTCATGAATATAATGAATTGTTTCATTTTTTGTTTACAGAATGGGGCACTGAGTACACTTCCTCATATTGTCAAATGGATCATGTCGTTGCTGTTCAGTTTTATAACTGACATGATCATATCGAAAAGTATATGTAGCATTGGTACTACAAGAAAAGTAATGCATGCCATAGGTAAGCTTGTTGACATAATTATTAGGTTGTTTGAAAGTTTTGTCCATTTTTATCAGTCTACTCCTATATGGGTGTCCCACAAGGTTCTTTCTTGGGACCCGTGTTGTTCATTTTGTACATTAATCAAATTTATGATGGAAGTGGCCGATACTTGATGAAAATCCGTATAGCAAATTAACTTTCCATACTAAATATTTCTCTATGAATAATAGAGATTGTTATATTTCAATTTCATTGAAAGTGTTGAATATTTCCAACATTTACTTTAATGCATTCAATTTAAAATTTGTACAAAACATTCTCAAGCAAGTATCATTTTATTTAATCAATCATTTTAAAAAGCTAATTTCTGACAAAGAATTAAATTTTTTGATGATTTGAAAAGTTTGTTGTATTCGAAAAATACATTTGAAACGATTGTTGATAATTTTAATTCGGCGCTGGTATTGAGCGGATTTATCAAGAACTTCAAGTGTTACATATGACAACATGCTAGTTCATTTATGGTACGACAAAACGCCGTTCAACCGTGGCGCCGGTCAATCAATCAATTTAATTCATGTATCACTGAAATTCAACAAACAAAATAATTCAGCTCATTTCAAAGAAATATTAATAAAAAGTAAAACGGCGTAGCAGGCCGTTTCATTTTCTCTTAGTATTTTGTGAAAATGAATTGTTTTGATTGTTGCATTTAGGTGATACATGAATAAAATTGATTGTTGATAATTTTTATTCGTCGCTGCGGTCGAACGGATCATTACTGTACTATGACCAACGCCATACATATATGCAGTTATGTAGTTCCACAAAAATACGCCCGACGTCAGCGCCGTATAAAAATTATTAACAATCAATTCATGTATCACTGAAATTCAACAAACAAAATAATCCAGCTCATTTCAAAGGAATATTAATAAAAAGTGAAACGGCGTGACACGCCTTTTTACTTTCTTTTGGTATTTTATAAAAATGAAATGATAATTTTTATTAGGCGCTGCGGTCGGACGGAATATTGTGTTACTATCAGTAGACTATTATGTTGCCAGACTTAAAAATTCAGCTTCTGCAAGAATCCGCCCGACGCTAGCGCCGAATTATAATTATCAAAATCGTTTTAATTCATGTAACTACAGTTATCAACAAACAATTTTATTCATGTTTCACAGAAATTGTAGTAAATTATTCGATAGTTACAAAAAAAGTATATATGACAAACATTTACTTCCAGAAATTTCAAACAATGAATCTATGCTATAACTGTTCGCAACTTTTCATCAAACAAATTGATTCATGTAACATTTTAAATCAAGTGTCATATAAAATAGAACAAATTTTGCAAATAATCGTTTTTAATGTGTCGAACAAATGCATGAATCAATTAAATTCAAACAAATAAATTGTTAGTTGAATAAATTGAGGAATGAATATTTGTGACAATAAAAAGTAAAACGGCGTTCCATATGTGTACCTGAGTTATTTTTCAGTATGCCAAATAATTTACAACTATTGTTATTATTACTATTATTTATTTTTAGGTTCATTAGCTCCATGTGTTCTTCTCATCATTCTTGGCAACAGTGGACCTGAAGATGCATCTAAAGCTGTTATTTTATTGATAGTAACATTTGGATTTTTAGGCGCTAATATGAGTGGTTACCTGTTCAACCATCTTGACTTATCACCAAACCATGCTGCTGTCTTGATGGGTATCACTAGTCAATTTGGAACCATTTGCACTGCTATCGGACTGACGACAGTGCAATATATAGTTCCCGATGATGTAAGTATAGACACATACATATCGTCATTCGTCGCAAAACGTCGTCTTTTCATGAGTCTCTTCAATGTTGGGAACGGAAAAAAGTCGTGGAGTGCCAAATCTGGTGAATACGATGGCTAAGGCATGACTACAGTGTTGTTTTTGGCCAAAAGATCACTAACTAGCAATGACAAGTGAGAGCAGGTGCACTATTGTTATTCAAAAGCCATGAGTTATTTTTCCACAATACCTTATGTTTTCTTCGAATTGTTTCATGCAAGTGGTGCATAACTTCAAGATTATACTCCTTATTGGCCGTACCACTACGTGGCAAGAACTCCTGGTGCACTGCGCCACGGCAATCTAAGAATACAGTGAGCAAAACCTCGACAGAGCTGAATCTTTTGTTACAGAGGCTACAAAAATCGAAGAAAAAACTACAGGTCAGTGGATGAACAAGGCGGGAACAAGCTCACTTTCAAGGTCGTGCGTCGCTGGTAAATGTTTCAGAGAGAAACTTTAGTGAGTGGAAAAGAGAAACGTGTTACGTAATCGATGCAGGATGGAATGAGTATCGAAGAGATTCAAAGGGCGTGGGCCCCCTTACTCCTCGGTCTCCTTAGTACTCCGCATCACCGATCGGCCCCTCCTTGCGACTCCGCATCATCCCTCGGCCCCCTTGTCACGTGATCCTAATAAAAAATGTTTATAGTTATGAGAATCGAACCCAGGACGGCGTGGTAGACGTTGTCCTTAGCCTCGACGGTAATGTAAGATATTGGATATGATTGCGAATGATGGGTATTCATAGCGTTAGTTTTGTCGGGACCGAAATTGAGTCATTCATTATACTTGACTGCATTTTTTCATTTCCGTAGAATGTTAGGGAAATTATGATCGTCATTTCCTTCTATAAGATAGGAAAATATACTTAGATTTGGAAAAATTATTATTTCATNGTGTAAGAGCGAGTGACACGTGTGACGTAATAGATGCAAAGAGAGATGGAGATGGTATCGAGGTTTTACGTTGCTGGCGCGATTTCGGTGTTGCCGGTTGTAAAATAAATCGTTTTTTATTGGGCAATGTAGTGTTGCCGGTATCAAAACTGAGCATGAAGGGTTAGGAATACGACTCGATGAAAATTGGAAGCGTGGAAGTGGTATATTAATAATAATGAATCAGATTTAAGAAAAAATATGACAACTCAACAGTTCAACCTGCGATTCCTCAATGTGTAAGGGTGTCTCAAAATACATCATTGAAGAAAAAACATGGCGTCGAAGTGTACAGGGTGCGTCAAAATATATCGTTTAAGAAAAAACATGTCGGTTTAACAGAAGTTAGCATCATCAAGAGAAAGAGGATACCCAAAAGTGTCGTGGGGTTACGCGTGAGGGCAATGGGGAAGCGAAGTATTCGACAATGACATTTCAAAATACGTTGTTTTACATGAGTTTTGACCGTTTTGCGTGTGTTTATTTGTTATCGTTTCGTTGTCATTGTCGTAGTCGTTTTCGTGTTCGAGTAATTGTACACCATTAGTCAGTTACACCTCTTCGATACTCATTCCTTCCTGCATCGATTACGTCACACGTTTTTCCCTTCCACCCACTACAGTTTCTCTCTGAAACACTTCCAGCGACGCACGACCTTGAAATGAACTCGTTCCCACCTTGTTCATCTACTCAGGTTCATATTTGAAGGAATGAATTCTAACAAACGAAACGTCGGATTGCAAATTGGTTCATATCATATCATAAAAATATGGAACCGTATTGAAAGCTTCTCCGTCTTTTTTATATCATTTTCGGTGTTGCCGGTTGTAAAATGAAACGTTGTTTATTGGGCAATGTAATGTTGCCGGTATCAAAATTGAGCATGAATGGTTAGGAATACGACTTGATAAAAATTGGAAGCGCGAAAGTGGTATATTAATAATAATAAATCAGATTAAAAAAAATATTACAACTCAACAGTTCAACCTGCGATTCCTCAATGTGTGAGGGTGGACTCAACGTGAGGGCAATGGGGGAGCGAAGCATTCGACAATGACATTTCAAAATACGTTGTTTTGAAAAAGTTTCGACCGTTTTGCGTACGTTTATTCGTTATCATTTCGTTGTCATTGTCGTAGTCGTTTTCGTGTTTGGATAATTATACAACGTTTGTCAGTTACATCTCTTCGATACTCATTCCATCCTGCACCGATTACGTCACCCGTTTCTCTCTTCCACCCACTACAGTTTCTCTCTGAATCACTTACCAGCGACCTTGAAGTGAGCTGGTTCCCGCCTTGTTCATCTACTCAGGTCCATATTTGAAGAAATGAATTCTAACGAACGAAACGTCGGATTGCAAATTGGTTCATATCATATCATAAAAATATGGAACCGTATTGAAAGCTTCTCCGTCTTTTTTATATCATTTGAAATTGGGGCTTTAGACAGTAAACGAAATTCGACAATTTTAGATTTCGGTGAATATTTCAAAAACAACCACTGATATTCTCGATCTAAAAAGAGATCATTCTAGTTCCCAAAATACGGAACTTCAGTGTCATTCAACCGACCTTGTAGGTCTCACTATAGTGGGATCAGCTAAAAATGTCCTGAATATTTTTACGTTTTTCCCGTAGGTTTGCCAATAATTGACTATACTTACAATAATCAAACTTAACTTCATTTCACTGTTGATACGACCAAACACTTCAACCAAAACATTAACTATCATTCAAATGTTTATCGCTTTAGATCGGAGCGTACCGCACTGTCACTTATACTTGACTATATCGATAGGAGAGTGGGTCGCGATTATACATATATGGTAATCGATGGCGGTAGGAACTTCGACGGAATTCCATTGAATCCGATAGAATTATTCTCGAAGCAACGCCACGTCTGGAATGTCACGTCAACTTAGGCGTGGTCACGTCACAATTGATTTATAGCTACCAGCGGCGGCCGACGTTATTTCCTTTAGGGCATGATTCACAACAATATTTACACGTCATAAAAATTTATATTCGTCAGAAATTAACTTTTCAATTTCTCCATCATTTGATAATTATTTATTTCAATTTCAGGATGACCCAAATCAGTGGGGGATCATTTTCTACCTCACTTCTGGAATATTCATCACCTCAACGGTTATTTTCTTTTTCTTTGGATCCGGAGAGGTACAGCCATGGAATTATGAACGAGTGAGAACTAAGAGCCCAAAAGGGGATGAGAATACATGATGATACTCATATTAGAATTTAATTTTGTGTAATACCTGAAATATTGTGTATCTATATTGGTATAGCTGTTGCTGTGCTTTCAAATATATTTGATGATATTAAAACATTAGTTTGGATGTAATATAGCAGTTTTGATATTTATTTTTGTATTTTGGTCGTTTTCCGCTCTATTATGGGTTTCCATATATTGCGTATCTCTACGCTAACTTTGGCTGAATACATTGTTGAACAACATATATGCGGTTTCTTTGAATTTCCTCCCAAACCAGTGTTCCTCCCTGTGGATGATCTCAGCTTGAGATTCGATGTGCTGATTTCTCCTTGTTGTGTGTGTTTCTCGTGTTCGGCAATGCGGACTTTCAAGTTCTCAAATCCATTACCACCTTTGGAAGAGGTCGAATATTTGATGCAGGATGCCACAGAACGATTTTAAGAAATAGGAAGGGAGACATTGGAAGAGGATCATGGACCAATCTTTGTTAAGATTGAAGATATGCTAAGACATCAGAATCAATTTCAACACACAGCTATGAACGACCTACGTAGAGATAACATCATCAACATCCAACCTGCAGATAAGGGAAACGCTACTGTGGTGATGGCTACTGATATCTACGAACAGGAGATCGAAGAGGTTCTTCAGAAGGGACAATACACGCGACCATACTGCATTAATTGGAAGTAAATCGTACCAGACTTTGAGAAAACACCAAGTCTATTTTTCGGGAAAAACATCGCTAAGAACCCACCACGTGTATGGACTACCCAAAATCCACAAGAAGGGTGTCCCACCCAGACCGATCATTAGCTCCAGAAATTCAGCTACTCAAAACTTGTCCAGATTTTTACTTCCAATAATGCAACCATTACAAGGGGAAACATCAACTTTTGTGGAGAATTCAGAGTAAGATCAATCAATCAGTTCCGACACGGAAAGCCTTTATACCAGCATGCCCGTGGAAGAAGCACTTCTAATCATACAGAGGAAGCTATCTGAAGACGGGGACCTGGACCTATGGAAGTAACCATGGAATTGGTAGGATGCTGTGTACTAAACTGCTATTTCCAACTGAAGGACGAATTATTTATGCAAGATAAAGAACTACCAATGGGATCGCCACTAGCCATTGAAGAAGCTCACAATGGAGAAGGAAGTCTACAACGAATTGTCATTCTCAGACGTATTGGTGAAGAGGATCGACTCTAAGTAGGAAACGTTTGTATATCGTAAACCCACTCACACGGGACAGTATCCTAACCACGAATCCAACCACCATCAATCTACCAAAAGAGAAATCATCAAAATTCTAATGAACTATGCTTTCGAGCTCAGTTATATGAATGAAGGTCTTGAGAAGGAACTAGGCATCATCAAAAATGATCTTCAACGGAATGGTTACTCCAAAGTGATGATGGGACAGACTTTGGCTGAAAGACAGACCAAAATAACTTGAACTTTTGCTTCAAGTACCCATTTTTGTTTCGTTCATTGCTATTCATTTGCTATGCATTTTTCGTGCATTTTTCGTGCATATGTTGATTCATTCATTTATAATAACTTTATCACTAACAGACGCCGGTTTCTTGGTTCATTTGCATAGAGTTGTTGAAATTCTTCTTTTTTTATTCGTTGATATATAAATGAAAGTTATTCCTACTTCATGCATTGTTTCGTAATCGTTCCAGAGATTCAATTCATCTGGAAATGGCATGTCGTTATGAGTCTGTTCCAAAAGAAATCAACTACACCAATGAAGAAAACTCACGAAAATCAGATAACGCACAGAACTCTGGTAAGTTTGAATCAAATCAAGTTTCTTTCATAAGTTTTGAGAGGTATCACTAGTCNTTTGATACATGAATTATCACATATCATTTACAACACATGTTGTACAAAAATATTATTTTCGCATATAGTCAGTGGGCATACATGAAGACTGGCTATGAATCTAATCATCTAAAGGAACAATTCGTTGCTGCAATTGTATCGCTTATAGCATATGCAGGTATCAGCCAGGGGAGTAGTTGTTTTCTGATAGGTGTCAGTCCATTAACCTCCAGTGTAGGGAGTTGAGACTGGCTTGAACGAATTGTTCCTTCAGATGATTTGTATTATTTTCATATTCTTTCAGGGAGTAAAAACAACTTGTTACTCGATGGGCTTTGTTTCTGACCCCGGTTAGTTTTGATTTTGAAATTGCCTTTGGTTTTAAAAGTTTTTCTGAATGAAAATACTTTGAATGACAAGAGGTGGTTTTTATGTTCGACAAGTATTCAAATTCTGTTTATTTTTGCCAACTATTCAAAAAATCTCTAATAAATTAATAGTACAGGAGCAAATAAACAAAATAAACATTTCAGATAAATAATCCTTAGAAATACTCCCTCCTGGTGAAGAGCTCCTCTTCTTCAACTAATAAATAATAATCCGTAAGAACACTCCTTCCTAAATCTCCTAAATGTGTCCATGGACATTTTAACATCTACCACTCGAATGTGACCATCTGTTCCTTGATAATCCTCAGTAACGATACCTTTTGGCCAGGTGTTTCTCAAAAGCTGGTTGTCAACTATAATAACCACATCACCAACCTTGACTTTTCTTAGGGACGAAAAAAACCACTTAGTTCTCTTGGTTGAAACAGGTAGATATTCCTTTATCCATCGTCTCCAAAAATGATCCGGCTCGAAGGAACACTTATGTTTCTGACTCCGGTTAGTTTTGGTTTTGAAATTGCATTTGGTTTTAATAGTTTTTTGAATGAANCAGATATTAATGTGTGGGTTTTTGTCCTTTTTGAGCTCATGTATACGGTCCTCTATGTCAATTGGAATTGTAGCCATGAATGATCCTTCAGCAAGTATCAACCCGGATGTTCAGGTGAGACGTGTTCAGATATATTACATACTAATCTGAATTTTCATTTTCCCCAAAACATATTTATTTATTCATCAATTTCAATTTTGTCATCTTGTACCAGCATTTCTTCCAATCCTCGTAGCGGTTTTAATCTCCTCAATCTTCGCAAAACGCAATCCTTTCACGGATCTCTTCAATCTTGGAAACAGGAAAAAGTCGCAGGGGACCAAGTCTGGTGAATACGGTGCCTGAGGCATGATTACGGTGTTGTTTTTGGGAAAAAAATCACGATATAAAAAAAAACAAACTTCAAATGTCTCTGCATATAAAGAAAACATTCATGTCAACAAAAGACTTTCAAAATGTTTCTTCGCTGTTCTTGAATCTCCCTCGAATTCGAATATCCTTGAATAATCCGGCTACTGAATTATTGATGTTTATTTATATCGTTGCAGCAGCGTAAAACTATTCATCAAAAAATTTACGAGTCATAACGATTGTAAAAAAACAACTTGGTAATCAGTCGGCAACTTGGATTATGTTCAGAATGTTGGAAATAATGAGTTTGTTTTGTTTGTTTGGTACACCATTTAGGAATAAGTTATAATTTCTTGTCACTTACTACCTAAAATATTAATAATGACAAAATTCTTTGTTCGTTCACAACGAGATTTCCATTGGAAAAAAATTGTTAAAAAAATTCATCTCAATATTGCATGACATCTTTGACTTGAAAGTAACATTTTTATTTTCCACGTAATAATATTCCAGTACAGCCCAAATTAACTCAATTGGATTCAAATCCGGGTGATATGGCGGTAATCGTACAACTTTGTGATTTGCTCTTAGAAAGGGCTTATAATTGTTTGTGACGGCATATAATTCTATATTTCTTCCCAAATAGCGTGTTCTTCTTATAACCATAATGGCCATATCAGTTTTTTTGGTTGATATCGTTGGCATTTTGTTGATTTGTTTATTATAATATAGTGCATAAGGGTATTATATTGGGCCCAATACTCTTGATTATATTTACAAATGACATAAACATGGTGGTAAATTCAAAATCCGCTCAAATAGTTAATTATGCTATCGGAAATAAATTTTTAAATGGTAAACAAATAATATGACAAAAAGTTACATTGGAAATAAATTTTAGGGGTTTCGTTTTCCATCCCTTAGAACCATGGGGTAAACCAAATTAGTGTTTCCAATATTTCTCGATCAGGAATTAAACCACACAAGATTTAATTTATAACCTTTTAAAATTCAGTGTATTTGTAACACACCTGTTTTATGAACTCGCCTTGTCAATTGTCAGAAATCATTGGCTGAACAACATTCGTTACGAACTGGCCGGATAGCCTTAGTTGCTGAGGCCATTGAATCGAACAAAAGAAGAGGGCGTGCTCACTTCACTTATCAAGTTGGCGTTGTGGCGATCATTTTTGCAAGTCTTTCGTTGGCTTGTTCAGTTAGTTTGTAATGAAATAAAGTGAAAACTATAATAGCCCTTTCTTTGAAAGTCACTCCTACATAATAACATTAAAACGGACAAAACTCTTGCAACAACCTATTAGATACATTCTGTAGTTCACATGGACTAATGTCCGTAATCGCCGTACACCAGTAAGTGAAGCTTAAGAGGTAAGCTTCAGTTTTGTATGCACCGTATTCACAAACGCCTTTAATTTCGCTTAAATGTAAGCGGCCAAAGTCGGTAGCTTTATATGTAGAATCTCACTTATTATTCTTTAGTTTTGCAAATAATGTAAGTGTTCTACAAAATACAAATAAAACAGAACACAGAGTGAGATGCTACAAATGCAATACGTATATATACAGAAGGTTCAAAAACCAAAGAAGTCTCAGGAGGTGTACTCCAGATCACTTAACCTAAGAATACAGTGGGGAATGGGAAAAAATACGAGCGTGGTTCAAACAGAACTGGCTGGTATCTCAATCGCCACAGATACAGACAATGTAAATGTCGGTTTGCTGTAATCTGTTTAAAATCTGTTTTTCCGTTAATCCGTTTTAGTAAACGGACTTGTGAAATTAAAATCAGTTGTTGCAGAATGTTGGAACTAGAAGATGAAATCATGCTGAAAGACGATAACGGCATCTTACACATCATTGATTTTGAATATTCACGAACAATTTTTAGAAGGCCCAACTATTTCGAGAAGATGGATGATACTTTTGTAGAAGATTCAGACTGAGCAAGCTGACAACGCTGTATATGCTGGAGCTCATAGAACATGCTTTATAATTCGAATCCTGCCACACATTCATCTATTACACAAGAAGAAAAAAACTACATAGAGAATAGTTTACCACCTGCTAACAGAACACAAGTAAGTTTGTTGTTCAACATATCAACAAATAATTTCCCTCTGAGCAGTGATTGAGTTGAACACAGTTGAAAGAGCCCAGCTTTTAATCAAACATGTTATTTAGGCTTTTTTTCAGCTACTGTCGACACCATGGAAGAAAATCCTGACCTCTGGAAGTTTTTTGGCTCTCCTCCTTGCGCACTGTGGATTCGACTGGGGTTCACACATATTGACGACAGATATTCCCATTTACTTCAAAAACGTCATGAAATTTGATATCAAGTCAGTAAGTAAAGATATACATATTGTGAATGATGCTGATATTATATGAAATTCAATAGAAGGAAATACTAACTCTGAAAACAATCACCATTATAAAATTTCTCGAACCTTCTAACAGTTTGTTAGGTGAGAAATTTGATAACTGGCCGTTACTTGATACAGTTAATTGTATGATTTTCGCTATACAACGCTTGAGAAAGCTATTGTACAGCAAAACACGTGTCGTGACTTTTGTAAAACCTGTTATAGTGAAAATCACACAAAAGTTTGATAACATTTCTTCCATCATATTGCTGTAATGACAAAGTTCGACTTTACAAAAAGTTGTACGCAGACTAAATTTAAACTAATTAATACAGTTTATTGTTTGATTCTCATAAGATATTGAGAGTTTTTGAATTTGTTCATTTCCATACTCTCCAACAGGTTGAGTTTCAAACCTTTCTTCTTCAAATGGATGATCTTGTATTCATGGTTGAACTCATGTCCCTCTGTGATCAAATAAGTGGCACATGTGAAACTTATTTTTCCATTCTGGAAACTATTTTTGTGTTCCTTCATGCGGACATTGAACGTTCTTCCGGTTTGACCTATATAAAACATCGGGCATGACCCACATGATAACTTATACACTCCAGATTTTTCTGAAACTGAACTTTCTGGAGACAACCCTATATCAACGTGTTCGCAATGAAACAGCGCTTATGATGATATAATTTTTTTTCATTATCTAATCAGTCAAAGTAACTGGCATCGATATACCTGTTTATACCTGACAAATCAGTAGTTCGCCCAGGTAAATAATAGACAACCCAACGGCTGCACATTCTATACGTACTTGACGCAACGCAGTAAGCCATTACGCGTTGCGTCTACTGTGATCTTCAAATATCCAGATAGTTTATTTGTATACCCTAAATAAGCATCAGGAAAGGAAATCAGGAAAGTAGGGGTTCAAAGATTGCATTGAATTTTGTCAGTTTTGAAGTTAGAAAGATGAAGTTTTGGGATAATAAATAAATATTGAAACTAATTGTTTGAAATGGTCTGTCACGAAACTAGTGTCTTCATATTTGTTCTTTTGAGTGCATTAGGTGAAGCATCTATTTGAAGGACTAGCAACTATTGAATACAACTTATCAGTGGTTCGTTTTTATTTTTTCAGAATGGGGCTCTGAGTACGCTTCCACTGCTTGTCAAATGGAGCATGTCTTTCGTTTTCAGTTTCATATCCGATATGATCATTATAAAAGGATTGTGTAAAATAGGAACCTGCAGAAAAATAATGCATACCATAGGTGAGTCTAAAACTACATATTACTTTTATACCGTATCCTCATTTTTTTCTACCACAAGGTTCAATACTGAGACCGACACTTTTCCTGCTATACATAAACGATTTAACGTCAATCGATATAGAAGGAACATTTACCTTATTCGCCGATGACACCACAATATTATGGCGTGATAAAACTTTATGTAATTTCCACGAGATTATAAGTGCATAAAAAAATAAAAAGTGGTGCGACTCTAATCTGCTGTCTTTCAAAGTTTCCAAAACGAATTTAAGATCAATTCACTGCTTTATTAACAGCATTCCTTTACCAACACAGGACACGGACAGAATAATTGAAAACAGACCTAGTACTAAATTTTTGGGGGTAATAATTGTCAATAAACTCAAATTTGCCGATTACATTGTAACCCTCAATAAAAATATAGCTTCAAGGTGTTTTGCAGTGAGAATAACTTATAAGGATCTTGGTTTGTTATGGAATTCAGAAAAGGGCTATAAAATTCATGTGCAATGTCAAAAATCGAGACTCCTGCAAACCCCTATTTGAATTACATAAAATTTTGACAGTTTTTGGAATCTTCGCTTTAGAAACAGTATGTTTAATTAACAAACATAAATTGATATTTAGCGGTTACTCCAATTATTATACCCTTCGTCAAACTAACTACTCAAGATTACCCATACCAACCACTACTCTAGTCAAAGACTCTACGGAAATAGATTTTCCTCTTTCAAAAATTAATTTGAAGCAATGAAAGTTGTCATTCTTGAAATATTTGAAATATTTAACAAGCTAGCTTGTGACTTCAAATCATTTTTTTTAATGAACTGCCAATTCTAGTCATGAAACTGGTGGATTTTTCAACCCTGTAATGAATAAAAATATAGGTTAGAAATTACATTATTCAACGAGTAGAGTAATTGGGATTTTTCACAGATATTCATTTTTGGTTTCCAGGTTCTTTAGCCCCCTGTATTGTCCTCATAGTTCTTGGCAATAGTGGCCCCGAGGATGCCTACAAAGCTGTTGTTTTATTGATGGTAACGTTTGGATTTTTGGGCGCCAACATAAGTGGTTTTTTGTTCAACCATCTCGATTTAGCACCAAATCATGGAGCTGTTTTGATGGGCATAACCAGTCAATTCGGAACGTTCTGCACTGCAATTGGATTGACGACAGTGCAGTATATTGTCATCAATGAAGTGAGTATCGTGAGTGGGTTAGTGTGCTATATTTCCATTGTGGGATTGAATGTAGCATACCCAGTTTTTCAATAAAAATTTCTTGATACGAAGATTACTTGAAAAGAATTTGATCATCATTTTATTCATTTTACTTTTCAGGGTGATCCAAATCAGTGGGGAATCATTTTCTACCTGACATCCGGAATATTTATTGTTTCAGCGGTGATTTTCAATACATTCGGTTCCGGGGAAGTACAGCCGTGGAATAATGAACGTATGAGAACCAAGAATCGTCGAAAAGAGGACAATTTAATTTGAAGTATGTTTACTATTTCTGTACCAATAGTTATTTTTTGAAAACATAGGAAAAAAAAGACCCTGAATTAAAGTAATGTCAACACGGTTAAATTGTTATTGATATTTTGAAGTAACTTTTTTCTAATCGAATTAAAATTATTCAAGGCCTCTAGAACAATCTAGATGGCCCATTCGAGGGTTGGAAAGCATTCCACAGTATACCAGTACATTCTGGAATGTGGTGGAAATAGTAGGTAATTGAAAATCATTAGAATCTTCTGTGTATGGGTGTGGGACCCATTAAGAGGGGTATATAAGGTAAGATTTCTAGACCTCTTATGATTTTGGATTTATCCTTTTATTCGAACTATCACATGAACTCATATCAACTTCCAAAGCAAAACCTGGTTCCAGCAAGTGAGTAAAATATTAAACTAGGATGAAATTCACTCGACTTATTTTTTTTTATGTTGATACACCGTCTCGAACATATGTCATGGTTTTACGGTTATTACATGGAAACCAAAGCAAATCGGCCCAATAGAGAGCACGTACAATGCACAGATGCCAAGGTTTTACTAACTGTTTTCTTTGAATGCCGTGGCATAGTGCATCAGGAGTTCTTGTCCCATGGTTTAACGGTAAATAAGAAGTATTTTCTTGAACTGATTTGCCGCTTTGCATCACGAATATGCCCCTGCTCACTCGTCGTTGCCTTAGCCACCGTATTCAAGTAGATACACTATGCCGGTTTCATGGCATAGAAAATTCAACTAACAGAAGCAATGACCGTTTTGCGTGCGTTTTCAAACGTTTTGCGTGCGTTTTCAAACGTTTTGCGTGCGTTTTCGACCATTTTCGACCATTTTGGTCAAAATGGTGCGTTTTCAACCGTTTTGTGTGCGTTTTAGAACTTTGTGCGTGCGTTTTTGTTCATTTTCCGTGAATTTTCGATCGTTTACGTGCGTTTTCGAACGTTTTCAGTGCGTTTTCAAACGTTTTGCGTGCGTTTTCGACCATTTTGGTGAAAATGGTGCGTTTTCAACCGTTTTGCGTGCGTTTTCAAACGTTTTGCGTGCATTTTCAAGCATTTTGCGTGCGTTTTCGACCATTTTCGACCATTTTAGTGAAAATGGTGGGTTTTCAACCGTTTTGTGTGCGTTTTAGAACTTTTTGCGTGCGTTTTTGTTTATTTTCCGTGCGTTTTCGATCGTTTACGTGCATTTTCGAACGTTTTCCGTGCGTTTTCAAACGTTTTGCGTGCGTTTTAGACCATTTTGGTCAAAATGGTGCGTTTTCAACCGTTTTGCGTGCGTTTTCAAACGTTTTGCGTGCGTTTTCAAGCGTTTTGCGTGCGTTTTCGACCATTTTCGACCATTTTGGTTAAAATGGTGCGTTTTCAACCGTTTTGTGTGCGTTTTAGAACTTTTTGCGTGCGTTTTTGTTCATTTTCTGTGCGTTTTCGATCGTTTACGTGCGTTTTCGAACGTTTTCCGTGCGTTCTCGATCGTTTGCGTTCGAGAACGCAAGCACGGTCGAAAACGCACGGAAAACGATCGAAAACGCATGCAAAAAGTTCGAAAATGCACCCAAAACAATTGAAAACGCACCCAAAACGGTCGAAAACGCACGCAAAACGATCGAAAACGCACGCAAAAAGTTTGAAAATGCACCCAAAACGATTGAAAACGCACCCACAACGGTCGAAAACGCACGCAAAACGTTCGAAAACGTACGCAAAACGGTCGATCATTGCTTCTGTTAGTTGAATTTCCTGTGCCATGAACCCGGCATAGTGTATCTACTTATTCATCAGATTTGCTTCCCTATGACATTTTTCTGTTCCCAAAATTGAAGAGACTCATGAAATAACGGCGTTTTGTGACGATTGAAGAGATAAAAAACGAATCGCTGGGAGAGTTCGAGGACATACCAAAAAGTTCATATCAAAACTGCTTCATGGATTGAAAAAACGCTGGCACATATGTATTATATCTGAGGGGAAACACCTTGGAGAGGACAATATTGAAATTATGTTAAAGGATGTTTTTTTGCGAAACATTGAAATTCACTTTTTTTCCTGAACAGAGTAGTATACACATCAATATGAACTATGGTTTCAACTTCCTCAACTCCCGCAAAATGCGTTCCATCAACACACTTTCAATCGTCTATTTGGCGCCAGCAGATGCTGTTAGAAAATATGCAAAAATCGAAAAACTGTCAACTAGAAAAGTCGCGGAAAGGAGCTAGTTTATGAAATATAATAATTTACAAAATTGACATCAGTTTCACTATAATTATCATAACAAATACTGAGTGTTCTTTCGGAAGCAAACAGTCTATCAAAGCAGTCATAATGATTTTGTTGTGGTCCAACAAATCAGGCACAACGCAAGCCACACACATTAGCCTCACACAAGGCACAAACATTACTCAAATTGTTTTCATAAATCAATGATATGTCAAAAAAGTATAATAATGATAATAATAATAATAGTTTATTATTATGTCTAGCACAGATCAGTATAGTACAGTATCGATTATAAAAAAAAATATGAGATAAATCAATATTTAAAACATTTCTCACAAATTGTGGTCAATATATCTGTATCTGTAGAGTAGAGAAGACCCTTTGTACATCCTCCCGAGGAGTTGTCCTCCTAGGTCATCTTCCATCCTGTCCTTTCCAGGAAGGTGGACAGGTTACTAGGAAACATCTCCTTTATATTGGCAGGTGTAGGCCAAGACTCGCCGAACACACACTGTCTTTGCCTTGAGGTGTCTCACGGTGGCCTCGGCGAAGGTGCAGCGACATTACTGTCGCTAATGTCTTAGCGAAACATGTTGAGATTTATTTTTCAAATAAAGTTTGTGGAGATCAAATTGTGAGGTTTGATAAGCATACTGGTGGTTATTCAGGAGAGATACATATAATGCTACCCTCCTGATGTGTCCGTCCAGTATCCTAACAATACTTCTTCTGCAAATATTCCATTTCATCCCGTCATGAAGGTCACTCTGAAACAGATGCGAACTGCATTCACAACCGCAGAAATCCCTTGCGTAGTGACATTGGCCTGTTTCGCACTTTCCCTGTCCCGGCCTACTTTCCCGACCTATTTCTTATCAGTCCGAAAACCGCCCCCAAATCCCAGCCTCCGCTCCGTACAGAAAAGCGTGAGTGAATATGGCGCAGGCGTCCGTCGTTTGTTTATCGACTGCCGTTTCGCAGACGACAGAGTGGCGTGTGTAGAAAAATAGCGTGCTAGTAGCCTTTTATGACATTTCCTCTCGAGTTTTCGCGTTATCCGTCAAACGCGGAAAACGAAATTACCGCAGTTTGTTTTTCGTTGATCGTCGAGATGTAGATACGCCTACGTGATTGGAGGTTTGCTTTCCTGATTCTACATAGCAATAAAAAATGTATCAAGATGAAGGTGGATGTGAAGAAACCGGATGTCCCGCATTCTTATCCGTGGGTAAGTGACTGATGGTTTGTTTGAACTCCAAAGAAAGAAAGGAATTCATAGATAACTGCATGGTATCAAACATGTCAGTTTATACTCAATATAATAATAATGATTCAAAGTGGATATAGTGAGTATACAATTTGAATTGTGTATGCAGATTCAAAAGAATAGTAATTATAAATGAGGAATGGATTTTTCTCTTCTTAACGGATATATACAGAGACAAGATTTGATGTTTTGTATATTTAAAATGCAGGGTATTAAAAATATGTCTGTAAAAGTGATTATTTTCGTACGTTACGAAAACTATTCATGATACATAACGTTATTTACTGAACTACCTGCTTATAGTACTCATCATGAATCACAAAAATTTCGCAAGGTTATACCGGGTCAATGATTATAGACATACAGGATTGCTTACTTACATATCGCCACGTTAAACAAGCACCGAGCAGATGTGACGTAATACTGGTGACACTTTTAGTAGGTGCCATAAGACTGTGTGTTATTTTAACATTTTTTGAGGATTATTTCCGGACAGTATTATGTTGTTTTTGTTTATTTTGATTGAATTTTTATTTAACTATACCAATTAGGTTTCTGAAACATTGAGTTTGTTATTGTGAAAGTCGTATATTTTTGTGCTTTTAAACATTTTTTAAACCGATGTAACGAGTAGACGCCATATAACACTCTGTTATTCCGTTTTGAGATTTGTTTTTTGCCATTGTGGCACTTTTTTGTTTTTTGAACATTTTTAAATTAAATTAGGGTAAAAATTGGAAATATTCACATTTTTGTAAGTAATAGCAATAATTGTCTAACCATTAAAGAACATTGGAAAATGCCTGGTCGTATTTGTGCAGTGACAACTTGTAATTTCAACTCTCTGCACACTGCCAATTCTATTAGAATTCTATAGTATATCTTTTTTTATTATTATTATATGAATGTATCACTGTATAATATACTACTATATTACTCTGCTGATTTTATATGCTATTCGTTATATTCCATTGTACTCATACTTGGTCATAGATGTAAACTTAATTATATTTGTCTTGTAATTGGGATTACTCCTGTTAGACAATAAACCTTTTCTTATAAGTTATTTTGTTATAGAGGCAGGGAGGTGTTTTATTGACAATAACTTTATGAGATAATGTCGGTATCACCCGGTATGTGTAACCATTAATGCACGAATGCACGACACGAATAGAATAGAAAGATGATATCATCGTGTTCAACTAAATGATTTTCTACCAAGGTTGATTATGCACATAAAAATTCCTCTATGAATTATTCAAATCGAACTGTTGGAATAGCCCACTTTCAGTCTAATAATAACCTACACTATTAGAAAGCTGCATTAACCAGAAGTCCTCTTTTCATCCAGATATACCCCTGGGTTCTGCGCAGGTGATTTATTCAGTTGTTTCAAAAATTTCATAATCGATGTCCAATCATTATCCTGGACGACTCCTGTTATCTTAGAGTATCCACTTTTTATCACACATGAAGATCCGTTTCAAAGACAGGATCTCTTTGGTTGCGAAAAAGCAAAGTAATGACATGGCTGAGAGATCGGTGCAAACAGTAGAAAAAGGACTGGAAAAAGCTGGAAATCAAGTAAAAAGTCTCCACTAAACCGTTTTGAAAACTTTCTGTTCATACACAAAATTACTCCTTCAAGTGCCACTTGCATATCACCTGCAAAATGTTTATTCAAAACCCGACCTCGAACAAGATTTGATTTACCGAAACCTTGTTTTAACAAACCAACTGCAAGCATAAGAAACACACACAGCGAGGAGAAACCAGCTAGTCAGGAATAGCAGAGCACGGTTGGACTCATCAACATAACATCAAGTGGGCTCAAGCTGAAATCATCCACAAGGAAGAACACTGGTTTAGGAGAAAATTCGAAGAAGCCGCGTATATGTTATCCAACAACACATTTAGCCAAGCTAGCGTAGAGATACGCAACATATGGAAACATTTAATCAAGCGGAACATGACCAACTCCCGCCAAACGGTCAGCTTCCGCAAAAACCGATGAAGCGAAGAGAGGGAAGAGGGGAAAGGTGAAAGCACTCGAATGGCCTATAATAAGTTAGATCTCGGAGGAATAAGTCCAGTTATCACCCGAAGACGATTGTGGATACTAACAATCAAAACGTCGTGAAGAAACTTGGTTTCCAATATTTCTCGATCAGGAATTAAACCACACAAGATTTAATTTATAACCTTTCAAAATTCAGTATACTTGTAACACATCTGTTTTATGAACTCGCCTTGTCAATTGTCAGAAAGCATTGGCTGAACAACATTCGTTACGAACTGGCCGGATAACCTTAGTTGCTGAGGTCATTGAATCGAACAAAAGAAGAGGGCGTGCTCACTTCACTTGTCACATTGCCGTTGTGGCGATCATTTTTGCGAGTCTTTTGTTGTGTGAAAACTATAATAGTCCTTTCTTTGAAAGTCACTCCTATATAATAACATTAAAACGGACAAAACTCTTGCAACAACCTATTAGATACATTCTGATACAATTTTTAGAAGGCGCAACTATTTCGAGAAGATGGATGATACTTTTGTAGAAGATTCAGACTGAGCAAGCTGACAACGCTGTATGTGCTGGAGCTCATAGAAAATGCTTTATAATTAGAAAACATTTTGTAAAAAAACATTCGATTGTTTTTACTTTTTCGTTGATATAATCACATAAGATATAAATTTTATATAGTATTTGCTATATAGTATTATTATAGTATTTTATGGTATTTCTATAGTATTATTATTGTTCAGCAGAGCTGGCCATCGGCTGAGAAGCAGATAGTCCTCAGTAGAACATTTCTCCCTCCATACTTGATCAGTTAGATCTTATTTTGCAATACAGGGGGCCATGATTGAATTGCAAAAATTAATTCTCCGTTGTATGTTCTTTTGTCTGATTCTGATACTTTATTACAACAAGGTGGAAGTATACCATTGAAACCCCCATTATCGTAATTTGACGCGTAAACAGTAATTATCCCCGAAAAGATACAGCGTTGCCAAGTTATTTTGCCGCTTGGCTAAGCTACTTTTATTGTTCTGTGGTGCATACCGCAAACATTTAAGCTTGTCTTGAGTTTTAAGCAGGCTTGCGCAAGCTTCGCTTTACAGAGAAAACGGCGAATAAGGGCATGAGTTGTAGGCAATTTTGTGAGTATTAAGAAAACTAAAAACTTCGTTAGTTTGAATTTGTTGAATTTATATGCCTTGCTTTTAAATTGTGTATTGTATCCTTGCAGAAATGAGGCGGGTCGGTAGTAGCACAGAAATCGATGATAATGATACAATGAGAATAATATTGTTTATTTGAAATGAGATAAGTAAATCTGGGTAACGCAATCCTTCTTGTTGAATTATTCACAAGATAATACGTAAATGAATAAATATGTATTCATGTAGGAGGGGAACAGTTCTAGTGATAAAAATTGAGATGCATTATGCTGTTGATCCAACTCTGGATTGTACATTTATCTTAATCCTCCTAATTCAATTACGAATTTCGATAACGCTAGATTGCGGTTAGAGTATGATGCCGATGTCAAATTGTGCATGTTAATCAAATCACGCTCCACTTTTCGATAATCTAATTAACAGTTTTCAATAATCTGGTTACAGGTGGCGACGTCTTTAGTGATGATTGGACTGGGAATATTCGCGTTGGCAGTTTTCTGGATAAGAAAGTGCAGGTGAGTTGACTGTATAAATCAGCATTGAACCTTTTTGGAGACAATGACACATTTTTATCGACCCTAAATCGACATTTTTTATGGAAGGCAATTAATTTCGACGAAGAATGTAGCACTTCTGCTGTTAAAGTTAAACTACGTCGTAGGAAATTATCATGAAATCATCATCAAGGTGACTTGGTGAATCATCAAGATGAATAAACCTCTGAAGAAGCCAGCCACTCGTGATAGTAACAGTGGATATAACTGACCTATACTAAATGAAAATAGTATTACGTTTTTCCCCGTGGGTTGAGCAATAATTAACTATACTGAACAATAATCAAACTCAACTTTAATTTACTTTGAATACAATAAACACTTCAACTATTATTCGAATGTCTATCGCCTTACCAGATCGCTTCGCGCACCGCACTGTAACTTCCACTTGACTGTGTCGATACGCTCGTGGTTAGCGTTTATATACCGTAATCAAATACAGTAGGAATTTCGCTGAAATTCCATCGAAGTCTGTAGCATTGTTCTCGCTACATCTAGAGCGGCAGCGAACATCGACATTCGCACGCTCTTAGCTACGTCACGATTGGTTCATGGCTACCAGTGGCGGCCGGCGTTAGTCTCTCTAAGGCATGATTTACAACAATAGATATCAAAACTTATCGATACAGCTTTCTTTTTTTATATTTTCTAATATTCATACTACTGTGTCGTTTTTTTTCAAGGACAAAGCACAAACACTACAGGAATATCCTCAAGGCGCTCTAAGAGCGGTGTCTGTGCGAAAGTAGCGATTCACGTTGGATTTGAGTTGCTGGAGATTAAATTCATTTGGAAAAACGTTTTTAGGAAGTTCATTCCACACGAATACAATTCTCCAAATGGAAGAGTTCTTGAACACTGAAGTTCGAGGTGTACTAAGTTGAACCTCAAAACGATGAGCAGTCACTTGAACACTTTCCGTGAAAGTGGGAGCGAATAGTCAGAATTATAAAGGAAGTATTGCGTCATAATTTAGGAAAATCATCGTTAAATTATGAAGAACTCATGACTGTTTTGTATGACTGTGAAGCAAATATTCAATGCTCGACCTCTCACATATATCTCAAGTAGCGAAGAGGATCTGATTCCATTAACGCCTTTGATGTTTATTAGTTCAAACTCACGCACCGATACTCCCGAGTTAAATAAGGTTGACAGATGTCATCTACTGAAAAGATACAAGTATCTGATAAAACTTCGAGTCGATTTAGGAAGGAATATCTGGCAGAATTAGTCCATACTGGTCAAAAAAGGGTAACTTCATTTAAAAAATTGAGGATATTGGATATTTCACAAGAAAGAGAAGCACGAGTTAAAACAGAACGAGGGAAAACTTCGGAGAACAATTCATCTCAAGAAATGGACCGGTAAGTTGGCCACCAAGATCATGCGATTTGACGCCTTTAGACTATTTTTTGTGGGGCTACGTCAAGTCTAAATTCTACAGAAATAAGCCAGCAACTATTCCAGCTTTGGAAGACAACATTTCCGAAGAAATTCGGGCTATTCCGGCCGAAATGCTCGAAAAAGTTGCCCAAAATTGGACTTTCCGAATGGACCACCTAAGACGCAGCCGCGGTCAACATTTAAATGGAATTATCTTCAAAAAGTAAATGTCATGGACCAATCTAACGTTTCAAATAAAGAACCGATAAGATTTTGCAAATTTTATGCGTTTTTTTTTTAAAAAAAGTTCTCAAGCTCTTAAAAAATCACCCGTTAATTCGTCCTCTGTAGCGATTGTTTCCATTAGAAATTGAGACAGACACGGCGAACCAATTAGAAAAGTCTAGAGAAGTGGATATTAACGAGATACCAGAAAATCAAGACGGAGAAAACAATAGCATTTACAATGAAAATGTAACACAGCAAGGAGAAGATGAAGAGGGAGAAAATAAATTTGATAGACGACACCAAGATGCGACGGCTTCATCACAAGTAATAACAAGATTTGGAAGAAGAGGGAAGATACCGAAGCGTTTTGGGTAACACAATATTGAATTCGCGAAACCTGAGATTGTTGTCGTTTTTATTAAATCTTTCAGTGGGAGTTAATGAAATCCAATTTTGAGATCGCCTTTACGAATTATGTTCACTAGCAAACTCAATAACTCGAATTATCTATTTTGGAGTATAAGCTTTGTTCAATTAGAGAAAAACCACGAAAATAATGGAACGCAAAACATTCCGCGAACACGTACAACCGTAGCCATTTATATAATAGGATTAAATCCGTACAAACTCTCAAAAGAGCAGTATTGACGAGTTGGTCATAGTCAGTAGTAGTGCGTCGTTTCGGTAAGAATTATTCATAATGTCTATTACGATACTGTAGAGATTTTTTTATCAGAAAAACGTTGAATTTTTCAAGAAGGTTTCTGGTTTCAACTGGACTTCATGTGAAAAGTCAGAAAAAAGTGTTTTCTTTATCCTATATACATACAGTGTTACCCATTTTTAATGAAAACACCCCCTTAAAATTTGAAGTTGTAAACCGATTTCAATAATTTTTTTTTAATGTCAAGTACTAAAAGGTCTACCTTGGGACAAAATTAGAAATGTTTATTAAAGTTTCAGAGCATACTACGACATTTTTTTTAGTCGAAAATCGGGAATTTTTATTAGCGATTTTTTTATTG
>NW_019292271.1:0-31069 GCF_000500325.1 Leptinotarsa decemlineata | reverse complement strand
ATGTCACTCTGAATCCAGTGGCGTAGTGATTTTTTCAATAAAAAAATCGCTAATAAAAAATCCCGATTTTCGGCTAAGAAAAAATATCGTAGTATGCCCTGAAACTTCAATAAACATTTCAAATTCCGTCCCAAGGTAGACCTTTTAGTACTTGACATTTTTAAAAAATATATTAAAATCGATTCACAACTTCAAAATTTAGGGGGATGTTTCCATTAAAAATGGGTCACACTGTATGTTTCACATGGAAATATATATCGCTGCAAGAGTTGGCTATCACGTTGTATGGCTCAGATACATATTTTCAACGAATATACTGTATCAATTCAGTCCTCCAGGTTTTTCGACTATTAATGGTATTATAGGCCCGGTTGCCAAAACGTTCATCCTAAAATCTTTGGTCATGTTCAACCTCTACCAGTCTCTAAACAAGAAAGATGACCAAGATAAGGAATTGGAAGTGATAGGTCACGAGAGATTTTACCAAGCGAGAACGGGAAGGAGCTCCAAGAGGAAAAAAAGGGTCACTCGAAGGACTCACAGCGCTGCCGAGTTTCCTGCTGCGACTCTGACGGCCGCCAATAGAAGAGCAGCTTTTCGGAACAGGAGTCAGAGCTCAGAAAACAAGAGCGATGATGGAAAGTCGACGCCTCAGAGAGCTGACTCGCTCGTGAAGCTTTTCTTCGGATATCGGCGGTATTATTTTGCAATTATTATTCTTTCATTATGTAGGTTGAGCTTTTTGACTATTCAATTTTGAAAATCGCTTCAAAGAAAATACTAGTTATCAATCTTTCTCTCAAACTAAAGTTTCATACATGCGATCGAGCCACCTTGAAATTAATCGAATCCAGGCTAACTGCTGTTTGAGTCGTATATGTCCTGCACTGATGCGAGGTAATACCTCGAGATCTGTAGGTGATCTACTCGATTGATTCCAGCATAGTCCTACTGCTGCTCAAACTCTGATGATGAAAGCTATGCAACTTTGAGTGTTTCAACTTGCCTAATGCTAACGGTTATCTCTGGTCCCGCACGGGTGCAATTTAGAGTTTCAATTTCATCGTGAAACATAGTTGATGTCTACAGCGTTACATATCGGTCATAACTTTTGAACGAAATATCAGATTCGAATAATTTGAAGAGTAATTTATCTGTTAGGTACAAAATCAACCACTGTTCAGATGGATGAGGATTGATATTATAGTACGATTATACCAATGTTTGGATTGAATGATTTGAATAATAAAATAATGATGAAAAAACTTTTAAAACAAGATACCAACCTGCTACACCATTTATTGTCTTCTTTTTAGAGTCAAGAACTAGGTATTTAAAGGTGAAAGCTTGATTTAATTATTTTTCTAGTAATATGTTTTTTTCATTGAAGCCAACCCCGGATGTGGCATCTATTTCATGGTGGGCCTACCAACTTCCTATCTTAAACGAATGCGTATACAAAATTTCGTGTCCCTGCTATTTACTGCTGAGGAGATCTCTCGTACGGAGCCGATCCTGGCAGCAGCATCAGTAAAGTCAGTTGCGAAAAGATTCCTTTGCGATCGATAGTTAATTTGGGAGAGTCGCGAAAAGGAGTTGCGAAAGTCAGTTGCGGAAGAGGGTCGCGGAAAAAGGGGGCTGTCCGAAAAAGGATTTTTTTTCGATAGTCCGGTAAATTGCGGGTATTTTACCCATCTCAAAAAGGTACACGGTGTAGTTAGGTTTCCAAAAGACCGGCCTTCGTGCGTTCGGCACAAACTCAACCACTTTTTCGGACCTGCCTTGAGATTCAAAATTTGATGCGGAGAAATCCGCCGCTGCTAAATTATTAATAATATTAGATAAAACCATATATGAATAGAATACACATATAACTTCCTCACCGGTAAAATCATGGCCAATCAGAACCAGACAAAAACGACCTTCATCGATTTCATCGAACACGCAATATTTGAGACGTACCGATCGAAAATTCTCTTAGAGAGTCGCAATACCCTGAACTCGATGTTTTCAGGTTGCTCCGAGCAAAAAATTTGAAATAAATCTGTACAATTTCTATTCCATCCTACTCATATCATCGAGAAAGAATATCGTAGAGATTGGGGTTGTAGCCAGCAGGACAGACAAACCACCCACCTATTTCATCGAACTCTAAATTCAGTTGGATAACAAATAAAACTATACTGGCACGTCCCAACTATCGATTTGTTCAAACTGATACGTGTGGGAGATAGTCGATATTTTCAATCGTGGTGGATTCCTCTCAAAAATGTATATAACTGAGGAAGGTTTTCTAATTTTAGTTTGCGATCTCTATTTCTAGTCTCACACAAATCGATATGTCTATCTCCCTAATAATTTTCGCTTCAATATTGAATGTATTCGTGTAACTTTTCGTTCACGTGCACAATCATCAATTTAATTAGATGTCAGACCAGTTATAGTCTGGGTTACGAGATCCTTTTTTTGGAACTTCTGTCCAAGGGAATGACCTCTAGCAACTTTTTGAAAAATTTCAAGAGGGCTCGAAAAAATTGCAAAAGTTATAAACAATTCAATAAAAAAGAAGAGGGGTTTGGTTTTATGCAAATGTCTCGGAAAATATTAAAGATATCCGAAATTTGAAAAATGATTCTACATTTAGGCATTTCTACATTTAGGCAATCTTCAGCTTTTGGTTCACAAGCAAGGTTTTTCAGATTTATTACACATACATTATAGTAACGGTTGCTCATTGATATATTTTTTAAATTAAATTATTGAGTTGACAACATTTTAAGATAGAATAGACGAACTGAAATCACAATGAATATTTTGTTTGTTCCTTCTCCGCTTACGAAATGTTTCTTCTTTATTTTCAGACAATCGGGCGTACAAAAGCACGAATACAGTGCCCTGAAAACCGACAGCGGAAGTGAAAAATTCAAAGGAGAGAAGCAGATCCGCAATGGGGCTTTCATGACTTGCAAGCAATATTTGGAGAACAATGAGAGATATGAACTAAAAACGCAGCTTGATGATATTGGTTCTCGAGCCGACAAATATTGGTGAGTTGAAACTATCAGAATTTTTATAACCATTTATCATCTATTAGGCAGACAGATATCAAAGGAGTTGTGAAGTAAATAATTAAGAAAGGAATAACTGCAGATATCTTTGAATTTTTAGTGCAATTCTGAAGACGGAGACAGATTTTGACCTACGAAACGTTGAGATTGTGGAAGGTAAAAATACCCAAAAAGAAGTCNAAGAACATCGTTTGTCCTTGGGAATTTTTAATAGTCACTGTAGTGGTATTGACATATTTTCACCTCGGAACTTGTCATTTACAGTGCTAGCTTCGACAACGTTTATTATTAATTTTTTTATGAATAATTGCGTGCGGTTGCTCAGCCGTGGTGGATTCAAATTACGGAGCTATCCAAACTTCGGTTGTAAATTATACAGTGACATTCCTGGCAAATCCAATGAGTTCAAAAACTCTGTTCGATAATCCACTGCTTCGGTGGCATCGCAAACTGTATCTACGCTCGATGTATAAACAATAATTGTGGCTGAAAACTATGTCGGGATGTGGAGAAGGTTTATTGTGTGAGGGAGAGTGGAAACTGGCTTCGTTCTCATCTTTACTCCGTGCTGTTTACTGAATGAGAAGTGACACCGGTAGACGACCGGCGGGAATAACTGATCTTTTTCCTCTTTTTGTTTGTTTTAATTGTACTTTCATGGTGAATAAAGAATTTCGTATATCAGGCATTATACCCCACTTTTTTATAGGAGTGATTGAATTACTCTCTTGTTTTCAGGTTCATCGTCCAGGACAACATATTAGGAGCAGAAAGACTGTTAACTTTAGTAACACTACCATCCAACTGTCTCATAAATCCGTCCCAATCTACAAAAGACACCCTACTAGAGTTGTTCAGGGGGCTGCAGCACCCGTACATTCACCCTGTGCTCGATATTGAATTCTGGGAGGGTGGAGCAGCCATTATCAGTCCGTGCAATCCCGCTGGAAGTCTCAAGGATCTCATCTACAGTTCGGTTTGGCACAAAGAATTTGATAAGAAATACGTTGGCAGGGGAGAAGGGTTGTCAATTAGAACGGTGAGAAAATGGTTCTATGGATTTTTTATAGTTATAGAAATACTTCTTTTTGTTGAAATTTTCACTCAACATAAATGAGGTATAGATCAAAATCTCTCAGACTACATAAAGTGGAGCCGCTTTGGAGTCAGACGAGTTCCAGGCACACTGCTATTTGGTTCGGGACTGTCCTGAACTGATGAGAGGCAATACCTCGAAACTGAACTGTAGGTGACCTACTCGAATGTGATTCATTGTTCAGCGTGGAATTAGCCGGAAAATTAGTGCCAAGTCACTTGAACACTTCCCGTGAAAGTATTTATGAAAGAGAGACAAATCTCCAACCTTTCTTCGATGTTCCAGACTATCAAGGTTGCAAGTGATGTTGGCATCTCCAATCGGGCCTTTGCAAATCCAACGACATGATTGTGCCAAGACCGAACGGGCCCGAAAAATATATGTACCAGAGCATCTGAAGCAAATTCAAATCCAAGATAGAGTGGATGTAAACATTGACATGCCCTACGCACGTGATATTGAAAATCCCAAGAATTGGCCAGGGTCTTTCAGTACGATAGGCTGGTTTAAAAATGATTGGATGGCTACTTATCCAAACCGGTGGATAGGCAGACGTGGTCTCTTAGATTGGCCCGCTAGATCACCTGATATGGCACCCTTAGATTTTTATAGAAATTCTTGGAATCGTAAAAGATACGTTAGACAATAGCAATCTATTCCACGGCTCATGGGTGGAATGAGAGATGCTTAGAGATACAAGAAAATTGTGTTCAATTTTTTATAAAATATTTTTCGTTGAAGCAGTTTGGTTATCGAAAAGACCGTTCCACAATACAAGCTGTTCCTGAAGTTATGTGTGGTATTATCAATACATTTATGCTTTGACTGGGGGTCATATTTCAATGGGCATTTTACTATTTTGGTTTTGAGAAGAAAATTTTCATCTCCCCATGAACATTCACGTCATTTATTGTTATTATGTTTTGACAGGTAATGTAATAATTCAAAATGGCGTTGCAAGATTAGCAGGACTAGAAAATCACCTGCTGAGTCTGCAGCCAAAAATCCCTTCTGCTCCAGAAACTATATCTTTCGGTTACCTGCTCTTCGAAATGACAGCGGGATATGAGTTGCCCGGTCCACCAACTCCAGCTCATCTACAACTTGAGCTCGAGAGAGCACCCAAGGTAGCAGAGACCCTGGAGTTCATTTTCCAAACGTCCAGGACTCCAACATTGGAGGAGTTAGCCAGGTAAGGAGTGAACGTTGAGGTGTGAATCAAGTGAAACGCGGACATTGACAACTTCTTGATCGAATTGAAGACGAAATATCTATTTCAGCGTTTTTCCGATCATCAAAGCAAATCTGATATGCACTAAACACACTAAACAACGGAAACTGTTAACATGTGTTTGAGACGAGTGTACCACAAGTATAACATTGATAGTAATTTGCTTTGGTTACAGATGTGAACTGTTCCGAGGAGTAGAGTTGAGAGAGTTGAGGGGCGCCACCACTATTCAAAATACGGCTCCTCCGCATGTGATGGAACTCTTGGAAACTGTTCGAAACCCAATTCCACCATCGCCACTACGACGGTGAGAGAAATTGAAATACTTCATTCGTTTTTAGTTCCATACATACATGAAACTGGAAAACACATATGTATTTGTAACAGCTGCCTATAGTCGATGGTATTAAATTTGGCAGAAAAGTGGACGAAGTGAAACTGTCGACTATTAAAGAAAGGGCATTCGAAATCACAAGCTAAAGAAATTAATCGCACCAGAAACTCTAGCTGCAGTTAATCAATTCAATCAAATATTCTGGTATAAATTTTACTTTGAAGTATTCTCATCAAGAAGGCAGATGACCAACTATGGTCATAAGTGGCTCTTTTTAAGAAAAAGGTGAGACCAAAGCCTCATCATTATTGGTGAAAAACTTTATTGCTTTCCACTTCTACATCTCCATGCAAAAAATCAAAGAATTGCCAAAGTAATGGAATAAGGCAAAAGGGAATGTTTTTTCTTGCAGTTTTTATCTGAAAGTAACTTTGATGGATGACGTGAAGGTCTTTTTGAAGAGTTTATTTCGAAAGTGATTGCTTTCTCCATTCGTTTGTAAGTCCTCCACAATTTTTTGTCGAAAAAGGAGAAGTAGAAAGTCAAAAAAATGTTTCCCAAAAACTAATACCTTTTTTTTGGTGGGTTTTGGCCTTTTAGAAATCGTTCAACGACATCTTATAGTAATGAGCTGAAAATAGGCGGGAAGTCAAAGTTTGGAAAAAATGTAAAGCTCTTTGAATCTCTCAGATACTCATTCCATCCCTCTCTGCATCGATTACGTCACACGTTTCTCTCTTCCACTCACTACCAACGACGCACGGCCTTGAAGTGAGCCAGAACATACATTGTTCATCTACTAATGTATATATCTACAAAAACACATGACATTGAAATGGAGAAACTTTCGAAACAACATACTATTTCTATGCATCCTAAACTTCAACATTTTCTTGGGCACAATGTGGGAGCCAATATCAGCTCAAATTAAGCAATTTAATGTGAGTAATTCCAAAATTGTTACCTTTTTTTGAAGATATTCCACAGTGTTTTTCAGTAGAATCAAATAATTCAACATTGGAACGTAGTTTTGATAGCAGTGAAGGTGGATGAATGTGCCCTGAATCACTGTGAACCAAAAAATCGAGTGTTACTTTAACTACTGAAAAATAATCTCTTCGCCAACCAGAACCAGACAGAAACGGCCTTCGTCGACTCCATCGAATCCCGAGCAAACAGTTTTCATGCTAACGGAATCAATCGTCTTGTGTTCGAATGGTGCACATTTCAAACAAATTGAATGAGTATTAACTGAATCATTACAGTTTGAAATAGACTTATAAAAACATGCAAAACTTTCAAAACAACACAATAATTCATTCTAATCCATTTATTTTTTGGCAGGTTCAGTGCCTAGGTCGCCAGATTTTGGAAGGATTACTTTTCTTGAGAAACCGGTATTTTCCACCCTTTTATCACCTACACGCAGGTAAGTTGGTTTCGAAACTTTTTTCACTGCGATTCTTCCATATACATTTGGAATACCACTTTCAGAACGATTTCTGAGACACACTCTGGTTGTATCTCATGCAATTCAGATATCACGTTTCCCCTCAAAAACATCTAGGAATGTCATATCGGGTGACACAGCGGGCCACTCTGAAACAGCACGTTTGCCCGTTCACCAGTTTGGATAATTGACAAACTCAAATGGGTTTTCAACTGATAGTACATTTTAGCAGTAATGAGATACTTCTTCAGTACGATAGGCTGGTTTAAAAATGATTGGATGGCTACTTATCCAAACCGGTGGATAGGCAGACGTGGTCTCTTAGATTGGCCCGCTAGATCACCTGATATGGCACCCTTAGATTTTTATAGAAATTCTTGGAATCGTAAAAGATACGTTAGACAATAGCAATCTATTCCACGGCTCATGGGTGGAATGAGAGATGCTTAGAGATACAAGAAAATTGTGTTCAATTTTTTATAAAATATTTTTCGTTGAAGCAGTTTGGTTATCGAAAAGACCGTTCCACAATACAAGCTGTTCCTGAAGTTATGTGTGGTATTATCAATACATTTATGCTTTGACTGGGGGTCATATTTCAATGGGCATTTTACTATTTTGGTTTTGAGAAGAAAATTTTCATCTCCCCATGAACATTCACGTCATTTATTGTTATTATGTTTTGACAGGTAATGTAATAATTCAAAATGGCGTTGCAAGATTAGCAGGACTAGAAAATCACCTGCTGAGTCTGCAGCCAAAAATCCCTTCTGCTCCAGAAACTATATCTTTCGGCTACCTGCTCTTCGAAATGACAGCGGGATATGAGTTGCCCGGTCCACCAACTCCAGCTCATCTACAACTTGAGCTCGAGAGAGCACCCAAGGTAGCAGAGACCCTGGAGTTCATTTTCCAAACGTCCAGGACTCCAACATTGGAGGAGTTAGCCAGGTAAGGAGTGAACGTTGAGGTGTGAATCAAGTGAAACGCGGACATTGACAACTTCTTGATCGAATTGAAGACGAAATATCTATTTCAGCGTTTTTCCGATCATCAAAGCAAATCTGATATGCACTAAACACACTAAACAACGGAAAGTGTTAACATGTGTTTGAGACGAGTGTACCACAAGTATAAAATTGATTGTGATTGCTTTCTCCATTCGTTTGTAAGTCCTCCACAATTTTTTGACGAAAAAGGAGAAGTAGAAAGTCAAAAAAATGTTTCCCAAAAACTAATACCTTTTTTTTTGGTGGGTTTTCGCCTTTTGGAAATCGTTCAACGACATCTTATAGTAATGAGCTGAAAATAGGCAGGAAATCACAGTTTGGGAAAAATTGACAGCTCTTTGAATCTATCCGATACTCATTCCATTCCTCTCTGCATCGATTACGTCACACTTTTCTCTCTTCCACTCACTACCAACGACGCACGGCCTTGAAGTGAGCCAGAACATACATTGTTCATCTACTGATGTATAGATCTACAAAAACACATGACATTAAAATGGAGAAACTTTTGAAACAACATACTATTTCTACGCATCCTAAACTTTAACATTTTCTTGGGCTCATTGTGGGACCCAACATCAGCTCAAATAAAGCAATTTAATGTGAGTAATTCCAAAATTGTTACCTTTTTCTGAAAGTATTCCATAGTTTTTTTAGTAGAATCAAATAATTCAACATTGGAACGTAGTTTTGATAGCATTGAAGGTGGATGAGAGTGCCCTGAATCACTGTGAACCAAATAATCAAGTGTTACTTTAACTACTGAAAAATAATCAGACAGTTTTTGCTCAAATTATCTCTCATACTCATATCACTTGATTCTTCCAATTGAAGTATCGTGTCTCACAGTTTCATGTATTTATTCAAATGATAATGTTTCATTGAAAGATTATATGCATGCAGTCGACACCATTCAGATGATTTAGAACCCTGGTTTGCATGAACAATGGGTAAGATGGTAATTAGAGTAGTTGATACACAAATAAATGTATCAAGGCTATTTTTATGAAGGATGAAAGCATTTAGATTGATAATGCAGTTCGTCAAGTGAAAGCGGCTTGCATTTGCTGGACTTTCTCGGATATTTATGTTTGTATACCTCGGCTTCGATTTGATTTCTAACCTCACCAAGTTCCCTTCCTTCCTTCCAGTTTCTTATTCTTGCAACTAACCAAACAGTTTTTTTTGGGATGCATTGGACGGCATCGGATCTCATGTGTGAAGTAAAATTGACAGATGAAACTTGGCGACAAGATGGCGACTGGGCGCCATCTGGAAAAAAAATTTAATGGAGAGGGGGTCTTGTGACACATCATTCAGAAGCTACTGACGAATACTTCACAATCCTAGAATATTAAGTCAATATCTTCACCTACTACAAAATGGCAGAACATTTAATAATTTCCTGAAGACAGGCACATTAATATCGATATTTCTAGAAAAATTGCTTTTTTATCTGCCATATGGCAATTGCAACAACCCGTTAAGGTTTGTTGAGTTATTTTTTGTTTATAGTCTAGTTCACATGTACTTTTTTTTTAACATTTTTCAGCCCTGTCCAAAAATTACGACCAAGGTGTCACTCGATTCGTATTTTTGTTATAAATTAGGTGAAAAAAAATTGGGCTTTAGCTCACAATCAATTTATTTGTTGATTACAGACAAATTAGACATGTTGCACTTATATAATCTAGAAACTTGAATTTTTCGTACTTTCATCCTTCTTAAAATAGCCAGTAACAGTGTTCTCATGCTGCACACCTCTAAACATAATCCAAACACGTTTTTAACCTTGAACAAATGCTGTAGGGATTTCATTGTTGGCATTTATCCTACTCGACAGCATGAGAACAATGAGGTCGAATTTTAGTACACGCCAGTCGTATTTAGAACAAAACTTTTTTAGAAAAGATGTAGTGGTGGTGATAGAAGACAGACGGTTGGCAGATATTATAGAAGAAGACAACGAAGACAGTGACTGTAGTATAGAATGTATAAGTAAGCAAAGGTAGTAAATAGGTTAAAAGTTGGATGGATATGAATGCTGAAAAATTTTCTACTAGGCTTAGAAAGTTAGTTTTTCTGATACTTTCAAGAAATCAAGATACAACTGGATCGAAATGCAATTCCCCATTTCCGGTCTGCCATGAAAATCAATTCGGAAATGGGCGAGGAAAAATTCCATGCATTTTGATCCAGTTGGTATTTTATGGAATTTTCTGTTAGCTACTTTGTACAACAAAATCAAATATGCTGTGTCCTAACTTGTTAACTATTGCGTGGCCAAATTATAGGCCAAAGTTCTTCAAGTCTCGACATTGTGAGCAAAATTCAAAAGTTACGTTGCAGTATAAAGGCTGTGAACCCAATAAAGTATTTTCTTATTGAAACTTCGACAGAAACATTAGACTCACTCACTAACGGAGTTGAACAATACTTATGCCATCAATCATGTACGAGGGTGGTCTAATGAGTTTCCGGCCCAACGAAGATGCAAGACGTTTTTTCAGTTTTTTTTTATTTTTCAACATAGTCTTCTTTTAACTATACACTCTTCTCCCAGCGATGCTCCCAAAAAAAAGCCGCAAAATAATTGTTCACGAAGGGGATTGCCTCCAAGAACATATAGATGTCGCTTGGGGCTAGATCTGATGAGTAAAGCGTGCTGTTTTCATATTCAACATGAAGATAACGAGATAATGAGGTAGGAAACTTTTCAAACCACCCTCGTATTTACGTAGTGGTAGTGACTCGTAGTTTAGATAAAAGTGTAATTCAAACTTGTGGCCTCAGAATGAAATATTTTATCATCGCCTCGTAAAACAACTCGTTTTGTAATCAGTCACGTACCGGACTTATGAAATACTATAAATATTGGCTTAATTGTATACAGTGCGGTCCATATGTATGGAATAAATTCATTTTTAGCGTTATTCTGTACTATGTGAAAAAAATCTGAAACAGGTCGATTTTCATTCTTAAATTGACGATTTATAGTATGAAAATATTATCCCCCTCCAGCACCCCTTCTGAATTATAAGCACCCCCTCGAAAATTTCAAATAGCAAAGGGGGTCGTGTGGCACCTTGTTGGAAAGGGATTTTAGTCCTCTGTTCAGCAATATAAAGTTTTTTAAGTTTGGTACAATCATAACTGAGAAAATTAATTTTTACAATTAAATTAAATGTTCAAAATGACCACCATTATTCACTTCTTGACAATAACCTGATCTATTAAACAGACCATCCCTGTAACACGCTCCTTACTAACCTTGAATCCTGGAAAAAATCTTTGAAGATACTAAAATATTAGACAAAAAGCCAAATAAACAATTGATATGAATCTAGTAGGCTGCTGTCATTTAGGTATTTAAAGTTACTAAAAGACGTCAGTATAATATTTGTGGGCGTATTAAATTTAATTATGGCTCATTTGTCCGAGACTCAAAGAATAGACATTTTAATTATGATTGGTTGTGGTAATAAAACAAGAACTCAAAAGGAGGTTTGTGAAATTTTTAATAATAAATACCCTGGTCAACACGTGTCGCAGTCTACAGTTAGCAAAATTGAAAAAAAGTTTCGTGAAACTGGACATGTAAAAAATATTGGAAAACCAGGTAGAAATGTTCAATTTACTGATGAAAAAAAGTTAGATGTACTTCTAGAGATTGAGGAAAATCCGCATAAGACAACTCGAGAACTTGCCGCCGACAATGATGTAAGTAAATCATCTATTTTGAGAGTTTTGCATAAAGAAAAATACCACCCTTACAAAGTTCAGTTGGTTCAGGAGTTAAATGAAGATGATCCTGATAGAAGGCAAGAATTCTGTGAATTGATGATGGACAGAATGAACGCAGATTTGCAGTTCATAAACAAAATAGTGTTTTCTGATGAAGCGACGTTTCATTTAAACGGAACAGTTAACAGACAGAACTGTAGATATTGGAGCAGAGAAAATCCTCACTGGATGTGTGCGACTCACACTCAATATCCTAAAAAAGTTAACGTTTGGGCTGGTATCATTAACAATAAAATTATTGGCCCTTATTTTTTTGAGGGCACTGTTAATGGTGAGGTTTATCTAGATTTTTTGATTAACTTTTTAGTGCCTACATTACAAATACATTTTCCTGATGTTAATCATCCAAATGAGATAGATCGAACTATTTACTACCAACAAGACGGAGCTCCACCGCATTTTGCACGTACAGTTAGAAATTATTTAAACGAGGTTTTTCCCAATAGGTGGATTGGAAGACGTGGAACGATCGAATGGCCGGCTAGATCCCCCGATTTGACTCCTCTCGATTACTTCTTATGGGGTTATTTAAAATCTAAAGTATATTTTAATAGACCAAACAATATTGCTGATTTAAAAGTTAGGATAACGGAAGAAATTAACAAAATAACCCCCGAGGTCATACAAAATGTTGTACGAGAATTCCAAAATCGCCTCGGTTATTGTCAAGAAGTTAATGGTGGTCATTTTGAACATTTAATTTAATTGTAAAGTACATTGAAAAATACATTCTAAATATTATGTGGCATTATTATCTTCATTCTACGTAAAGTTTTGTGATACCTAGAGACATTATCAAAATTTTACATCCTAAAAATCAATTTTCTCAGTTATGATTGCACCAAACTTAAAAAACTTTATATTGCTGAACAGAGGACTAAAATCCCTTTCCAACAAGGTGCCACACGACGCCCTTTGCTATTTAAAATTTTCGAGGGGTGCTTGTAATTCAGAAGGGGTGCTGTAGAGGGATAATATTTCCATACTGTAAATTATCAATTTAAGAATAAAAATCGACTTGTTTCACATAGTACATAATAACGCTAAAAATGAATTTATTCCATACATATGGACCGCACTGTATGTTACCGTCCTGTGGGATCTTTAATTCTCAGCAATAGACTTTTGCAATAATCGTAGCAGAAACATATCTATAGCCGTCCTGATCGGGGTCAATTTCTCAAATTCTCATCATTTTCTTTTGTAGCCGCCCAGCTTCTTCTTGGAGAAAAACATTGAAATCAAAATACCTTCTCATAACCTTCCAAGGAAAAAATACGTATTATGTGAAATTGTTGAGAGACAATCGCAAATAAAGTAATATCAAATGCAATATTCAAATATTCTTCTATAACTCTTAGTTGTAGTTTATTATCGTCATTGTAGTTTGTGGTTTGAAAATAAACATTGATATATCATTTGGGTTTTATTTTCCAACGTTATATTTCTAGCAAGATTTTTTTTCAATAACAAAACACACATACTACAAGAAAATCATTAAGGAAAATCATTGATATCACTCTAAAAATGTTTTGTTATTTGTAGGAGAATCAAAACATGAACATATAACGTTTGTTTCATAGTGTCTTCGACGTAATATTCAATAAAACGTTCCGACCACACCATTCCAGACTGTTCTGGAATGTTCCATAATAAAAAGTTATGAAAAGTTCTTGAAATTTGCTTATACCTTCGAAAGCAAGCCCTTCGAATAGAAACAGGAACCTTCCTAATGTACTCAAGAATATTCTGGACTATTCTAGAAACATCTAGAAGGCGAAAAATCTAACCATCATCTTCAAAACCATGCCTTTCAGTTTGAAATGGAAACCTCAGTCCTTTGATCATTCCACAATAGTCTTGGAAGCTCCACAGAACGTTCCAGGTTATTCCCAAACATTCAACACATTCCAGAGTATTCCGGGATTTTGTGGGATCCTCTAGAACACTTCCGAGAAGAAAAGCTTTCCTTCCATATGTTGAAAATGTTGCGGACCGTATTGGGAGAATCTCAGAGAAACACGACGTGAAAACAACAAAAAAAAGTACCAGAAAAAGTCTGAGGTCAACTAAGGACCTCAGAGAACCTTTAGCAACACTCGGATTATACCGGATTCCTTATAGCTGCGGGTCGGTCTACATTGGAACCAAGAAAAGAAGTGTAGGTACTCGTCTCTCTGAACNAAATTTATGTTACCAAAATCACGTATATCAATCATCACTTGTTGGGAATCACACGTTAAAAGGTGAGACCTCGTTAGTCCTTAGCTCGCACAAGATTCTCAACTTCTGAGAGTTGTCATTCGTACGAGGGCGACAGCTGATTAACGGAAAAACAGATTTCAAACAGATTTTCGAACAGAATTTCAATAGAAAAGAAGAGGCAATGAACATTAATAAAATTTGGCTACTTGTTCTTAATGGTACGAAGGTATTCTTCAGGTGATTGAATTTCTCAGGAAAACCAGCATCGTAGTTACTGGGTTCTGAACAACTGGAACAACAACTCCGGCGCTGCGACCTTTACCATATTGCCTTTGATAATACCTACCGTAGTAGTAGACAAAATGTCAGGCACAAAACCTGCAGATCACGGCCAAAAAACCTGGAAATTAACTTTCAACCAGAACATAGGTCATGTTATGGATCATACTGTTGCTCATCGTCTTTGATGTATACAGCAATTGTAGATGAAACGTCTTGCATAAAAACCTGCAGACCCAAAAAATAACTGTGACACAGCTCTGGCTGTGAAATCTAGGGATCATATGTGTTAGGGATTTTCTTTCTTATGATTATAACAGTCATGGGATATGTCATGAACTGTTATGATAAGTGTTATTGTAAAAAAACACTTCCGTGTTGTTGTTTTTCAAAATCATAGTTTTGATGTTTCTTTTTCAAAAGTTTATCTAGTCTATTTCTATTTCAGAGGAAGAGAATGTTATTAATAACAAAACGACTGAGTATCAAAAACTATAATTTGTAGAACTATATAGGCATAAAATTCAAGCTATAATACTGTTTGAAATGCAGATAATATAACAATAAAATTTATGAAACGGTTCACCTTAACATAAAAAAATTGAGAAATAGATGAAAGAAATAGATGAAGCCAACATCTATAATCTACCAACAAATGATTGATCTCTGAAGGATATCTGTAATAATCGTAAAAAAATTAGGCAAACAAGTTTTCATCATAATGTTGAATACTTTTATTCTCAGATGATTTCAATGTTCATAAATGTTACCAATTGAACATTCATGAACGTTCTAAATTTTGCTGGAAATTCTCCGAAATATTTTGAACGAGCTATTTGAACCATCATCAGAAAATAGTTTCAGTAAGAAGAGCAAACAGAGTTTACGTAAAACTCATCTAAGCTCCTTTTTCCCCTAATTGTGGTGAACATGAAATTTTTCCAAAGAAAATGGTAGACGACACTTGACGGAGATCACTCTCTGTCTCTCTGCAGCTTTCACTCCAACTGTAACTATACAAAATCAAAGCAGTATTATCTACATATAGACCTGATAATTGATTCCAACTTGATTGAATTTTATATTTTGTGTATGTGGAAGGCCATCTCCATCTGATGGATAATATTATTGTTTATCAAATCAATCTCCATTATCTGGCTATTGTTATAATCTCTTTCTGGATTCAAAATACTCAGAGATTAAGTTATCTTTTGTTGTTCCGCATTCAACTATATTTTTTTAATGTTAGGTAAAGATTTCACGTTTATATTTCTGAAAAAAATCTAGGTGAAACTGACAAGATAGATAAAAACAAGTACCACTGAGAAGTCAAAGTCTCCGTGGTAAAAATTTTACACTTTTCCTGCCATAAGCATTTTTAGTTCCGATTTTCATAGATCCGTTCTTCTTTATGCCAAGATACCACCCAGGGTCCATTTTTGATCGGTACGTAGAATAAAGTCCTTGAAAATTTTCTATGAAAATAGTTCCTTCATTCGATGGGTCTTCCTGTAAGAAAAAAATGAGGACTTAGAAAGTGAAAAAGCAATTTATTTCGAAATATAATTTTCTTATTAGTCAGTGGGCTATGCTTGAAAACTGGCAGTAAACAAATCTAAAGAAATGAACTTTAAACGTTCAAACCAGTCTCGGATATACCTACACAGTAGGTTAAATGGACTGACGCCTCGTCCACTAGATGGAGCGACATTTTGTTGTTCGCTCCAACTTAGGAAGAGGAATGAAATACTGTGAAAGAATTCCGATTTTCAATTATGGAATATCATTGACTTTAGGTCGATGATGGCCACTATCTTGCACTGATGAGTGGCTAATGAGCCCGAAACCGGTCTGCAAGTGTGCCCGTTCCAAAATTGAAGGACGAATCTTTCAGTTGTATTGCCAATTGCATATGCAGGAAATTTTCTGTGGATATTCCTGCACTGACGCCTGTCTGATATAATCCAACGCCCTTCGTGGTATTAGCCAGAGGAACAGTTGTTTTCTGATAGGCGTTAGTCCATTCAGCCTACTGTGTAGGTATATTCGAGACTGACTTGAATGTTGAAAGTTCATTTCTTTAGATTCAAATTATAATGCATGTGATCACGCAAAGAAATAACACAAATTGGATGTCGGCCATTAAGAATGACAGTGTCAGACGTATATAATCATTCAAAAATACTTCTTGTTATTGTTATTATATTATATTTCGAATATTTTCAAAATTGGATTGATAAAATTAGAAAAATTGCCGTCAGTCATCTGAGATTGATCTCGAAAGTAGTGAAATATGAATATAATTAACTCTGATTACGCAACAACAAAACCGTCAAATAATTGATGCTTTGAATTCAGTCATAGGAAAATAATTCAACAGTTACCTCTCCGTACATCCTCCCATCATTTTTGAAGCACAAGTAAAGTTTACTGTTCAGACCGAAAATCCTCACATGACTTATATCTCCACCTGAGGAAATTTCTACATGACCTGGAAACGGCAATAATTTGTTCAGTATTGAGTTTCATTTGATGTTAGAGATTTTGACTTTCCTAGTATGGATTTTTCTGTAAATACATTTACTCACTATCAATATCAGCATCATCTTCTGTGCCCAAAACTTCTCCTGTAGATCTGAGAGTCAAATTATACCCAGTCATGCAAAACAATTGCATTCGATAACCATACTGCCGTTTATCATTACTCATGTTCTGAAAAAGTAATTGGTCAACTATTTGTTCTCTTACTTGAAGAAATGGAAACAGTGACTGAAGATAACCTGCTGAATTTTCTTTAGTTCAATCATCAAGGTTTGTGTGATTGTGGTGGACAAAGTTGTTTGTTTTTTGAGAATGTTATACAGCGAGTCTCACTTCTCATGGAAACACCCCCGTATCTTCCGTAATATTCGAGGTAGAACGATGAAACTCTCAGAACTGATGGAAATGCCCAAATACACATATCACCTGAATGGAGTTGGCCAAAGTGATATACACTGTCCGCCACTCGCGATGGAACACCCCATTTTTACGGTAAAACATATTAGGGGGCAAAATAGGCTCAAAATTACCTCAGATTCGTGATCAGGACTACCAACTTACTACGATTACGCTTTTTTTCTGTAAAAATTTCAGTCCTGAAAAATTCGAATTTGTCTCACTTCTCATGGAAACACCCCCGTATCTTCCGTAATATTCGAGGTTGAACGATGAAACTCTCAGGACTGATGGAAATGCTCAAAATGCACCTACCACCTGAATGGGGTTAACCAAAGTGATATACACTGTCCGCCACTCGCGATGGAACAGCCCATTTCTACGGTAAAACATATTAGGGGGTAAAATAGGCTCAAAATTCCTTCAGATTCGTGATCAGGACTACCAACTTACTACGAATACACGTTTTTCCTGGAAAAATTTCAGTCCTGAAAAATCCGAATTTGTCTCACTTCTTATGGAAACACCCCCGTATCTTCCGTAATATTCGAGGTGGAACGATGAAACTCTCAGGACTGATGGAAATGCTCAAAATGCACCTACCACCTGAATGGGGTTGGCCAAAGTGATATACAATGTCCGCCACTCGCGATGGAACACCCCATTTCTACGGTAAAACATATTAGGGGGGAAAATAGGCTCAAAATTCCTTCAGATTCGTGATCAGGACTACCAACTTACTACGAATACGCTTTTTTTCTGAAAAAATTTCAGTCCTGAAAAATCCGAATTTGTCTCACTTCTTATGGAAGTATTCGATTTTCTTCAAGAAACGCTTTAGCAAAACCTCAAGTGTGCTACATTTTTGGAAAGGTAATCTTAAGCTCTATTGAAATATGTAGTTTTCCATCAATAACTATTGATATCTCATTCGAAAAAATCATTTTTCACACCATTGAATTCTACATGAGTCAATGCTCTGGTAATGTTTTTATAGAAACAAGAAATTTTTGACAGGAAAAAAGTTACAGCAACTTTTTGAAAATGCACATTCTCGAAAAACATGCTGTAACTCAGAAACGATGATAGATATGTGGTTTTTATGATTGAGTTTGTTATAACATTTGACCCTAAGACACAGCCATTAGTTTGTATCTATCTAGTTTGAAAACAAGAGTTTCCCTTTGAAAGTGTCCAATATGGCACACCCTGTACAACGTAGTAAAATACATTTTCACTCACAGAAAGTTCACATTTTGAAAAAATTACCAACAATCAATGATGCCCTATACTTTCAAAAGAAATTGAATAATTTCATCATAGACTTTGTTAATTTTCACTTCAGTTCTACAGTTTTAGGTCAATCGAGCGCAAGGTTTTAACTGTGCACAACTCAAGCCTGATATAAATCGATATAAAACGATAATGTATTGAACAGGGCAACAAAATAAATTGATAAGATTATCACCTATCCATTCACATGTTAGAAATAAGCAAAGTACTCACGTTTTAAAAGAAACACTTCATTTGAACGAATTAGTTAGCGCCGCTTCGACGTTTGAAGTTGACCCAACTCTAAAAATATCTGAATCTAGATATCGACTCGTTGTTTCATATCCGTTCAAACGTTTGGATAAATATTTCAATGGATATTTCGATTGTAGAATGGCCCACGAATTTTCCGCGATAGTAACGCCTCAAATATGTGTCGATAACAAATATTTGGAAATCACGCACCTATTCGTCGAGGATATCGCACATAATGAGTGTTGGGTTTATCGTGGTACTAGTCCGTATTCACGAAAGCTGTAAAACCGGAAATTTTTATTGTCATCTTACCTTTTACTGGAAATATTGTTTAAATTATTGATAACGGGAACCACTGCGGAGTATCTAATACTATTGTAACTTTATCGGGCAGATAAGACAGATAACAGTTGACTAGAAAAATTAATGGAATGTGGGGATTCTCTTCATTCTACACGTAAGAAACAGTAACTGGCTCAGACCAGAATAGAAACTGGAAGTACCAGGATATTTATAAAAATCTATATACCCAAAGGTTTGTTACTTACTTTGGACCGAAACTTGTCAGTCAAATTCCCATTGAACTAAGAAATATAAAAAATGTTAATGAACGCAAGAAAACAATTAGATCCTTCGTTGATCACAACTTTGATCTCTCGAAAGAAATATTTGAATCAACTCACTGAAATTTGCTTGAAAGATGTTTTATCTCACTTAGACATGTCTCCTCTTAGCCAGATTGTCTGGTCCAATTCTTCTGCGGGTTGATCATTGCTTTCTATTATTTTTTTACATAAATTTCCATTTCTTACTGAAAGGAATGAATAGTTTTTTTCTCACTTACATTCATGGTTGTGTCCAGATCTCGGGAAAATACGCAACACAAGCTTTGCTTAGGCGTATTAAAGATATGCTAACATATATCATAGACAAGAATATGTATCTGGATTAGATAGATAGATAAATTTATTCAGGTAATTACATATTTTGATAATGATATAACATTGAATGATAAGTAAGCAAATTTGAAGTCTGAACTACCTAGGCAGAGCTTGAGTTGTAGTGTCAACCTATAGACAACTTAAACGTTGATTATATACATATATACACATATACGTACGTATATACACATGCATGTCGTGTTATAATATGAGGTATCATTGTTGCATAATGAATCAAACACGCATACTGACAATGTAAATACAAACAGTTGGAAGGAAGGAAAACTGGTGGAAAGAGAGAGTAATAGTCGAAGAGAAAGTGACGTTGGATTGTTCAACTCATTCAAGATAATACCACAACAGTAGGTATGTAGTTTATATCCATAGCCTGGAGAGAACTTCGATTAGGAATCCAGTTCATAGACAGATTTCAATATGTCATAGTTTTGATTCACATATTCTTTCAGTTTTGACTTGAATTTGTATTTATTGAACATTGCTCTAATGCAGTGGTCGCCAACCTGTCGATCGCGAGCTACCGGTAGCTCGCGGAGGAAATTCTGGTAGCTCTCACAACGATTTTATCTTACAGATGAACATTTGGATAATTGTATTCGAATGGCTGCATCAAATTATACTGCAAACATTAAAAAAATTATCGAGGAGTATGAGTGTCAGCCTTTTCATTGAACGTGCGTTTTTATTTTTCAATGTTTATTTTCAAGATAGTGCGTTACTTTTTTATTGTTATTATTAACTATTTTTAAATCATACGTGACATGCCGTCGTGGCTGGATAAAAGTTTGTGTTTATTTTTCAAACACCTTCGTTTGATAGGTAGGAATGTAGCTATGAACAAGTACGTACTAGTTATATTAGTTATTTTGTTATTAGTTCATTATTAGTACTTATGTATTACCAGTTAAATAGTGAAATAAATACATATAATAGTAAATTAACTGTGGATTATTTCATTTACGTTGCGTTACGTGGCTTCCGTGTGGGTAGCTCGCTGTTTATTCCAAAATTAACAAAGTAGCTTAACACATTGAAGAGGTTGGCGACCACTGCTCTAATGTCTGAAGGTTTATTAGTTTTGGGCCAGAGTATGATGAGTGCAAGTTAATCTGCAACCAGCTGCAACTATACCAGGACAACCTCATTAAGGCTAACCCAACCCAAACAAAAATAGCAATACCCAAGGAACCAGAGAAGACCAACTAACCGAGTTTGCTGTCCTTGTTTATCTTTCACTGCCTGGACCACTGTACATGCTGTTTTTGACGAGTGCATTGACTTGGAATGTGGAGGTTGAGCAAACCGGTCATTGGATGCCTGTTTCCACGTAGCCCAGCTGGATACGGGAATGACCTTCTTTCCCTAGCTACTCGTAGGACTTTTATGGACAGAGTGAACTTAAAAAAAAATTCTGACGCTGAGTCTACAGAGGAGATGGATGTTGAGGTTAGGACTCCAACTGAACTCCATGTGAATTTAGATCAGGATCGAGAGCTTCTCAGCTCTCCAACTCTTGATCCAATAACTGAACGTTAAGAAAAGGTTTGGTGGTGCAGCCAAGGAACGACTGAGTCGTCTCCTAAAGAGCGGAGTACCTTATGGAACCGCCTTGCACCAAATTCTTGAGCGGCGTACGCAGAACCTGTCTCAAGTGAAGGAACAAAGCCCCCATGAACAGGGGCCATGAACAGCCCTGCATGGTTGAATCTAAGGCTGACGTGCAAAAACCCGCATATGGGAAGGTTGTCGCGGGTATTAAGGTGGTAATTTTGCACCTTGACTATCCGACTACTTCATTAACGATGAAATAGCAGAGCATATACTTTGTGCCTGCCCCGCTGGGAACCGAATAAGGTTTTTAGAGTTCGGCAGAACCGTACTTTTTATCATCTGACCTGAAAGACCACTCACCATACAAACTAATCGGCTTCGTTAAGAAGCTGGGTTTATTTGGTAGAGTGTGAACAGATGTGAGCCACAATAAACCCTTGCGGATTTCGGTAGAGGGTCGAATAGACCCATTCACTTTGGACCTAACCTAACCTAACCTAACCCGACCAAAACAGAACAAAAGCACTAGATTAAGCTACACATAAACACAAATAATATAATGTTTTATTACTAATCTTCTACACTTGTATAAAGTTCTCCATTATAATTTTTATATTTTTTCAGATTGTGAAAGGTAACAATTACCCAAAAAAAAAGGTCGATAAAAAACAAATAATATGTTTTATTACTAACATAGCCCCTGAAGAGGTACTACATGAAACACATGTAATACTAACTTACCAACATTAGGAGAAAATAAACGTATTCGATCAATTCACTAAAAGAAAATGTTTTGTCTAGCGAGCGTAGAGAATCAAAGAACAACCCATTGGAAAGTCTGTGGTCATAATGATTTGAATTTGACAGGCAAACTACGGTATTTCAACGGTAGTCACAAATATTATACATTTTTGGTCTTTGAAAAAAAAACAATGTTCATATTGGATTATTTATTTATAATACTGTTGGTTATAATTATAAAACAGAATAATACATAGACTGTCGAGTACTACAAGAATTGCATATCACTTGAAAAATGCAACATGAAGAAAGACGTTGACTATTATTGTATTGAATTGATATCTTTTCAATGAAATCGATTCACCATATTTAGATAGCAATAAAATAGTAATACCCAAATGTTTGTCACATGACATAGAAATTGTCATGATTTCCTCGTTCCTAAAAAAGTGGCTGAGCAATAATGCAACTAATACAGTCCACTTTTCCTCGATGCTACATCAAGGTGACATGATGAGGATTGCTCTCAGGAACTTCTGCTCTGGTGAAATTCCACTAGTATTTGGTGAAAAAATAAATATGATTTGTGGCATTACATCTGCTGGAAATGGTTTCAATGTTCCTGTGTTTAGAGAGGTACATTAGGACTAATAAATGCAAATTCATACAGAGAAATTTCATTTGTCTACTCAAACTTTGATCTTCTTGGCAGAAATTGCACTGCTTTCTGACGTACGCCAGTCTTAGGTCCTCTTTTAGGCCTACCATTCTTTTTCAATGCAATATACCACCCCACGTGAGCATATTTTCTGGATAAGTACACATTATATAATCCTCGGAACGATTCTAAAAACACTGTTGATTCTTCCATCGGGTCAGCCTGGAAAATAAAATTCACTCTCGCATATAATGATGAAATATGATCTCCTGAGTCATTATAGAACTCGCAATGAAGAATTGTTTGTTATTTTTCTAAATCAAGATCGGTATTTTTTACGAAATACGTGGTTTAATGTTTACTCACATCGCCATATATCCGTCCCTTTCTATTCATTGCTATATACAGATTTGTCAATAATCCTCGTATCTTTATGTGTCCTGGATATCCTGCAGACACTATTTCTAGATATGCTGAAAAATAAATGAAACGAACAATATTGAAACACGTTTTGGTTTTTCACATTTTCGGAAAAAATACTCAGAAAAGTTTCTTGATAACAAGAGGTATTCAGTTGAAATATCATTCATAATTTTAATGAACTTCAACAACTAGTGAGTATCTTGGATCCTCCGGGAGAAGGAAATATTAATAGCAGATAGTTGTTGGTTCACAGGTGACTCAAAAACACTTTTAAGTTCTGGTGCNCTATGACGATCGAGTAAATCCCCATTTTGCATCGTGGGCTCCCCTGCTATAAATGAGTAAATGAAGAAACTGCGTTGGTAACCTCTTTACCGATTGGGCAAATAAAACATGTGGAGTATAAAAGTCAAAATTTTGGTTTCAGCCCTCTTCAGGTGAAAGTCACAACCACAACAAATATCTCTAATTTCTTTGTTAGTGTTTGCTCCATTACCATATATCAATACAGAGGAAATTTCACAGCGATATCGACGGTACGTTGAATAATATTTCAAGACGAGTTCAACCCTCATTGAAGGTATAAAACAAAAAAAGAGTCAATTAATGACAAGAATTTTCCAATTTTGGGTGATTTTAATGAAAACAGTGTAAACTGTGATGAAATAGCTCTCAAATATATGAGAAAGAACTTGAACCCTCGATAAAAATGTGAAGATGAATTCCTCATGTTTTATTTATTTTCATGAATATCAACACCTCCTCGAGACTAGAAAATATTCTGATAACAACCTTGGCTGGCATATTATTACCAACGTCTACTTACTCATTTAAGATTGATACTACCAAATCATTGAATTCGCGTCTCTGTATTGAGTAATTACTCCTATAACAAATAAAATAGTTTATTTTCTAGCGTCGGACAATTTTACAGGGCAGTGATTTCATAATTTCATAGTCGCAGTGCCCAAACTGGTGCTCGAGTTGTTGTTGCCGTTGTTTCAACCACATTAGCTATGATGCTCGTATTTGACTGTCGCCAAGACAGCGCCTGAGACGGAACGTTGACGAAGTACCCGGCTTTGCGCCCACTTGTCCGGCACAGCACAGCGCTGTCCGTCGCTCGATGGTCTGTAGCATCGCCCAGTCGTATCTATCGCCCACTTGTCCAGCTACAACCAGCATACTGAAGGTGCTGTTAGTTCGATTTCAAGGAAATTTCAGTTGACATCGAGCGGTGACAGAAACCTGTCTATCACTAGCAGTTCTGACGAAGAAGAGATCTTTATTGAATGAAGAGAAGAAGAAAATGGTCATAAAAAAAAGAGGATGTGGTCCATCCCATTAATCAAAAGAGGGTAAATCTGGGAGGGTTTCATCATCTTCTCAACGAACTGAAAGAAGACGAGGTACCGTCTGACAGTGTGCTGTCAACTGATGGAATAGCAAAACAGAGAGACAGAAACTTTCCAGGCACGTTTAGATAAGTTGATGACAACCGCTGGCCGGCGACGTGCTCACTTGGCCAGTCCATCACAGCACGTACCGTTATTTTCCGGTCAGGATCGGAGAGCTGGAATCCTTTCCGGCGGGGGACGCTCTTGGCTGTGCTGTGCCGGGCTAGTGGCCAGTTATCCATTCATTTTCAATGTTCCAATCCTATCCGTATTTTGACGGGACGGGCCGTGCTGTGCTGTGCCGGACAAGTGGCGACAAGCTTTAGACCTTCTGCCTGAACGCTGCTTGCCGTTGCTAGACCAGAGCCGATGAGTGCTAGTTTGCCGCAGAGTTCTGAAATCACAAGGTCCTCCAGTACCTAGGGGGGTCACAGCATCTGCTGACCCGAAAATCTTTGCGCCTTTGCAGTTTCACGAAGCAAAACGCAATTTCAAACCAAAGATATGACTTGAATAAGAAACTTCCTGTATGCTAGCTAAGTCACCACGATGGCACAAGAGCGGACCAGAAGGCTCCCTAAGATTCCCTAAGTAATTATACAGCAGGGCTTCTGGCTCAAAATCGCGTTTTATTTCTTATGAAGGTTCATTTGGGAGATTTTTGTCCATTTCAAGGTCACGCGGTAATAGATGAATAATGCCGAAAAGCAATGAAGTACGTCGTTTTCCGTGCGTTTTCGATCGTTTTCCGTGCGTTTTCGACCGTTTTTCGTGCGTTTTCGATCGTTTTTCGTGCGTTTTCGATCTTTTTCCATGCGTTTTCGATCGTTTTCCGTGCGTTTTCGACCGTTTTTCGTGCGTTTTCGAGCGGAACCGTCACATACTTAACCAACTGCGCCACGAAAGCGCCACACGAAAAGCGTTACGCGAAAAAACGTTACGCGAAAGCGTTATACGAACAGCAGGGCTTCTGGCTCAAAATCGCGTTTAAATTCTTATGAAGGTTCATTTGGGAGATGTTTGTCCATTTCAAGGTCACGCGTTCGTAGATGAATAATGCCGAAAAGCAATGAAGTACGTCGTTTTCCGTGCGTTTTCGATCGTCTTCCGTGCATTTTCGATCGTTTTCCATGCGTTTTCGATCGTTTTCCGTGCATTTTCGATCGTTTTCCGTGCGTTTCCGATCGTTTTCTATGCGTTTTCGGTCGTTTTCCGTGCGTTTTCGATCGTTTTCCGTGCGTTTTCGACCGTTTTCCGTGCGTTTTCGAGCGTAACCGCGCCACGAACGCGCCACACGAAAAGCGTTACGGGAAAAAAGGTTACGCGAAAGCGTTATACGAACAGCAAGGCATCTGGCTCAAAATCGCGTGTTATTTCTTATGAAGGTTCATTTGGGAGATTTTTGTCCATTTCAAGGTCACGCGGTAGTAGATGAACTATGCCGAAAAGCAATGAAGTACATCGTTGTCCGTGCGGTTTCGATCGTTTTCCGTGCGTTTTTCTATCGTTTCTCGTGCGTTTTCGACAGAGCAGAATATTGGCTGACGGTGTCAAGTCTGGCTCATGCAAAACCTTTTCCAAGTGAGAGTTGCAGATAAGTTTTGCATCAAGGATAATGCATAGATGTTTCACCACCGCTGCAAATGGAATAACCTGAATATTCAATGGAGTTGAATCATTCAGATTCCTCTTCCGGGTAGAGGGAAGTAAAACAGTGTCACTGTGTTTTAGAGATATATAACCCCTGTGGCATCAACTATGAACATCTTCCAGCGTTTTTTATGAATCACATGCTTGCCTTCCGAAAGTGGTATTTGCCAGAATGTGGCATGATTATCTACATGAGCTTGTAGTTCTATTTCTCTTCTGTCGAGGATATCAAAATCATCCAGCAGATTATACCGGGTGACCATGAATCCAAAAAGCTTTTCTTGAAGAGTAATTGCTACGTACGAGCTTGACATAGATCCAGCAAAATATGCTCGATTCTGTGCCATATTGCATTGACGAATGCTTTTTGGATATCGTGAAAGCATTGACACCGAAATCTCTTCATTGTTGAAGTCTCGGGTTTATCGTTCAACTCATAAGGTGCACATTGTGAAATTACTTTTACAAAGGCGTTGGAAATGTTTACACTTGGATACCTCCTCACGGAAACTGTTCAAATGTAAAGTATGTTCTAGCCAAAAAAGGGATGGCTCAGTGGTTCATGCATGGTTAGTCACGAGTACCCCTCTCAATGTCATTACATATACTAGTAGCTTGATAATTTCCGCTACGTTCCCTACGCAGTCACTGCTAGAACAATTCGAATTTTTACTTTCTAGCCTCCATGTGGTAACCAGTGACATCTAGTATTCATTCACCAACTTACTGTGGATATCATTTTCGTCGAGGGTCCCCCTTACTTTCCCATCTGGATATACAGCTAAATGATAGCCAGTTTTGGAAAACAATTGCATTTTTGCGCCCAATTTAGGATTTCCCTCTCTTGCATTTCCGAAATGATTGTGACTTGCTGAGGATGAGGTAGATGGCGGTGGCCATAATACTACTTTTCTTCGAGACGGCGGTCGTGGTTCGGGTAAAAGTTGCGGTGGTCTGTAATAATCGTTATTTTCTGTGTCAACTCCACACCTGAAATGAAGACCGGTTGACGTCAGCAGATTCCAACAATTTGTTCAATAGGGAGAAAAGACCATTTCAATGTCAGAGAAATCGGATTGTTGTTATATTAAGAAAAAATCATTTTGTTGCTGATACGCAACTTGCCTAAGATAGTTCGAAAAAGCAGTAAAATGATGTGTATCTAGAAATACTTTCGAAACGTTGTATTTCTGGTGCCACATTTTCAAAACGTGCCGTATTACTTTCCTACAAAACTTTGTGTGAATAATCACCGCATGTTCAATACCACATATTGACATGTTTCTGGTGACAGGATTCCACGATTACATTTGTGTTTTCTTCAGACTATCCCATCCTACAGAAAACAATGAATTTTCAGTAATAATAATAGATTTTCATTCAGTTTTTCGAGTAACCCTCGGTAAAAAGTCCATACGTGATGGAACAGAGTAGAGCCTGAGCCCGTGGAATGCGGTAGAGATATAACGAAAATTCCCAGCAAACACTCTTGTTACATTTACATAAATGTGACATAAAATCAACGGGACATGTTTATGTAAAACATTTACGTAAATATTCCAATACATTTCTAAGATAATTTTACCCCATATTTACATAAATAATGTATGTGCTAATACGTAAAAATTCACGTCAGTATGGTCAGTTTGTTTCTCTTAACTCCCATGTAAAGTTGTTACTTCAATATTACGTTCGCTGTGGTTTCACGTTGTGAGACGCACTTGACTTTTTGACAGATGAGAATCTCTCTGAGTTTTCGAGTTCTATGTTGGCCTGTGTGAAGTTCTGTGGGAGAGACTAGAGTTTTTGAGGCATTCTTATCACGTGATACGTTGAGATTTATGTTTTTGTTGATGAGTATTTAAAAAAAAACTGTGTAGGCAGAGTTTGGTCAGGAAGTTTTGTGTATACTGTTAAAACTAGGTAGGGAATTGAATTCAACCAACAGAAACAAAGACACGCTCATTACCATCTGAAGAAAATCAGAGACTCAAGAGTTGAATGGAATATTACGTTGTTTTGGTGTCATGCGTTTTTATAGCTACGTATCTCGATTAATATTCATTATACTTTTGTACTCTATACATTTATGCCGTTCATTTCTTTCCAAATTTCAATTTTTGCCTCTATTCAGCTTATTACTATATGATGTCGTTACACGAATTTTGGCCAATTTTTCTCTACCAATTCAAACTGAAGCAAAGCTCTGCCGAAAATTACCCAGAGGAATTTGGCAATAGCGCTTCGACCGTGGTTTGCGAAATTTCGTTCTGCAGATTTTAGCCTCGAATGTCGGAGGACAGTGAAATGCGCATGGGGTCTTTCACTCAGTGTGGTCACTTGACTGCAATAATAAGACCTATGTTAACGTATGGAGCCATTGCATGGGAACCTAAAGTTCTACAAGCAACGACCATCCAAAAAGTATATCAACTACAGCGATTGGCTTGTTTAAACGTCACAGGAGTCATGAGAACAACACCAACCGCGGCAATGGAATTAATTTCTGGTCTCACCCCTCGAAGATGAGCACCAATGGGTCGACCTACAGTGATCTAGGACGAGGATTTGAGGTCTTTAGTAGAGACTGTCCCATAACGTGGGATGGCGAACGAATTGAGCGTCAGCTTCCATGCGATTGATGGTTCAAAACGTATTGGAAAGATCAAAAAGCTCGAAAAGTAGACGCTCCATGATTAGAACGATCGGCAGAAACTGTCACATTTTAAGGTCTGTTCTTTTTTGCTTTTGCGCAGCCAAAACGATCCTTTTTTTATGCAAATCGTCACATGTGATCAAAAGTCGTTCAGGACAGAGTTTGGACACCAATGAGCCACCCAGGCACTTCCCAAAGGCGATAACTCACCAAAAAAGACCATGGTTACTGTATGGTGGTCAGCGGCTGGTGTAATTCACTAGAACTTTCTGCAACTGGGCCAAACTATCATAGCAGAGTCCTATTGTGAGAAAATCGACGAAATGTACCGAAAATTGCATCAGCCACCAAACGCCCCAGACCTCTCGACAACCGACTACCATCTTTTCACACACTTTCTGGCCGGTAGAAACTTCGCCAAGCAAAAACTGCCCAATTTTCTATGCTGGCGGAAATAATCAACTTGTGTTACGTTGGCAAAAGTACACTAATCCAAATTGCGCTTACTTCGATCGCACAGAATGAGCAGACATTGAGATATTACAGTTCATAGTAGACCTAATGCCAATGTTTTTCATTTGTAGATAAGTTCTTGAGTCTCTATGTATACAGACTTTCCTCCAACGATAAATCTTTCGATTTTTGCCTCACTGTGTCTTTTGTATCACATTGAAAAATAATAATAAAGTTTGTTTGAAGGTGGTTGACAATATTTCGTGGTGCACTTCAACAGTTCGGACTTTCTTTCAGGAATTTTAAATCAATTTATATAAAATTAGAAAATGGAAGTCCGAACTAATGGAATGAATAATAAAGTTCTCCAACCATCTTTATAACATATCATGATTCATTCTTGCATCACCCTCTGCTGCAGATCATAATAATGTCATTTTCAATTGGATGATTTAAAGCCACTTAACATTCATGCTATATAACAATTCTAATAAAAACACCTTCCTGTTGAGTAACACCAAACTATCGTAATGCTCACATTGGTTTTTTCGCAACTTGAGTTTGTACACGTTTCTATAAATATTTACTTTGAAATCGATAAATATTCGGAACTATTTCTCGACTAATGGACTCCACTTGTTTGAGTAGTTTAAAAATAGATAGAATTTCAAAACTACAATTTTCAATCGTAGCTGCTTGACTATGATTAATGTTTCCCAACACCAGAACTGCGAATTCCTTTCTTTCAACTATATTCAGGTCAGCTACTCTCCACTTGTTTGAGTAGTTTAAAAATAGATAGAATTTCAAAACTACAATTTTTAATCGTAGCTGCTTGACTATGATTAATGTTTCCCAACACCAAAACTGCGAATTCCTTTCTTTCAACTATATTCAGGTCAGCTACGTTTATCTTCTAATGATAGTAAATATTTAACAGATATGATTTAAGAAGCAACTTTTCTAAGCACAAATTTTCTGTTAAATAATTTCAAAAGGTTCAAATTTTACTTACCATTCAATAGCACGTTTTTGTCGATTTTGAGGAAAATCTCCTTCATCTCCTGAAGAATCTGTATCTGAAGAATCGTCCGAACTAGAATCACTTTCAGCACATGCCTCATTTTTCATGTTTCCACTATTACTCCAATCAAAGGTTCACTCAGATTTTCAATTCGTGTTGGATAGAATCGTGTATAGAGAACCGTAGTTTCGTGGTTGAATGTAATGGAATTATATCAGTTCCTTATGATGTGAAACTAGGTGTTCAACAAGGATCTGTTCTGGTCCATTGTTATTTTTAATTTTTTTATCAATGACTTGCCTGAATTCATATCAGATTGTCACAAATTTAGTTATTGACAAATTTAGTAGCTGGTGTCGACGTAACAAATTGATTTTAAGTAAATCTAAGTCAGTATTGATGATAACATTTGTTAGGAGGGATTTCTGTTGTAATTTATTAACTCTGAATGACACAGAAATACCAAAAGAAGTAAATTTTCTTGGAACTATTTTAGATGAGAATTTTGTCAATACAAATTAGCAACTCCTTCACAAATTTCACCTGGGTAATCACATACAAAAAGTGTGCAGCAAACTTAATTCAGCTTATTATTTGATCAAACATTTAAAACATT